>MU837491.1:3695-34713 GCA_029603245.1 Rhizopogon salebrosus TDB-379
CCGCTCGGTTTGAGGATGTCAATCGAGAAGGAAAAGTGCGTGTATCGTTGCCAGCCAACTGCGAAGGCCATTATAACTTCTCTTTAGAAGCGCAGATTTCCTCTCGTCTATCGAAATATTGGTAATGGACCAAATGAACGCACTAGCAATGCAAAATTGGGAGCATGTCCAGGTATTCCTTCATTATACTTCGTCCCTTTTTGTTGTTTACATGCATACCAGCATGTCCTTTCAAATATGAACAACCTGCCGAAAGATTCGCATGACGCAGACTTCTCGCGTATAAAGCCATGGTATCTAGATGGCCAGTGAGTTCATTCCCCGCTACGTCTTTGCATGATGCTTAGTCTTCGCAAGTTCCTCTTACCTCCGACAGTCCATCCTCTTATCACCTTTCGAGATGCCAGAAACGAGAGCACTATTTAACAATACATTCAAAAATGCCGCGGGGAAGGTCAGAATAGAAAAGGTGTGGCCTGCCATACAGGTTCCGGAGTCTATCGACCAAGTTAGTGCATTTTTTATTGACTCGGGAGTTGCGTATTCACCATGCAATTGCAAAGACCTTTATTCCTTTCGACTGTGCGAACCCCAAGGACGAACCCGATAAACGTTTTGCTTATTTCACCACTCAGGTAATCTCCGTAGCCCTAGCCTTGATGTCTCTCACCTTACATTATGTAAGTTGCTACCAAGGGTGCTCAAATCCGCCGTACAAAGCGCGAACACGGTGATCTTCATACCTTCCTCATTTGATTTCATCCGCGTGCACAACTACTTCCGGAAGCAGTCCTCCGTTAGTTTTGTTGTACTCTCTGAGTAAGTTCTGTTTAGAAGCCAATATCCGGGGATGTCCGCTAACTACGTATAGGTACTCTACAAATCAAGATATTTCTCGAGCACGACAAGCCTTTTTCTCCGGCAAAACGGCATTCTTGCTTATCAGCGAGCGTTTCCATTTTTACCGCAGGTATGTCACTCGACATTTGTGAAAATGTATTCCAGACCGAATTGGTATCTGCAGATACAAAATCAGGGGCATCCGCAATCTCATTTTCTATGGCACTCCGGAACATCCTCAATTCTTCTCTGAGTTCCTCTCTTTCCCGTTCCTTGATGATGGGGTGGAGGCTTCTGATGTAGCATCAAGAATCATTTATTCCAAGTATGACAAGTTCAGGCTAGAAAGGATCGTTGGAACGAAAGGTGCGAAAGGTCTTTTGGAAGCCTGTTCGTAGTTTTAGCCCGATGTAGTCTAGTGATAATGCAAGTTTCTGCAGCTGCAGAACATCAGATGCTATGTAGTGGGTAAATCAGAAAGCAGTTGTATCGGTTTGGTGGCGTAGTTGGTTATCGCATCTGTCTAACACACAGAAGGTCCCCAGTTCGAGCCTGGGTCAAATCATTTTTATGTATTATTTTCTTAGATCTCCAAGCATGGATGACCGATGAATCGGCGATGATTTATTGGCGCTCTAACCTCTTTCTGCACATTGATGAAATGACCACATATCTCTACGAACTCCCAACCACCGGCGCTATCTCTTTTGGAGACTTTTGTGTTGATGGCACGGCTGCCAATACGTATGCAAGTCACATTGCTGAAGCCACCCAAGCCCGAGCGAACTTGCGTGGTATTCTCAAAGAGATCAAACGCACAGACACAGATGACAAGGACTATCTACGCTTGATTAAGGTGGGACATGACCCTTTTCAATCCGAGGCTCATACACGAATCTCCTAGGTTCTCGACGATTACTTCCCGTTCCTCCATGGGATCATGGCCTGTGTCGCATCGGGGGACATTCGTCTGAAATCCGAACCTAGTGAGTCCTTTACTGATGCTTGACCTACTGTGAGTCTAATTGACCAGCCTGAGATTCAAAGGATTCAGCTGGCGCACGACGCTATCCGCAAATCTATTCCACACGTCCCCAAGAGTCGCTCTTGTATCCCTGCACGCCGACCTTGCATCCTCACTGCTCACCTATGCCTTTGCGCTGTCTAATTTTGCGCGTGTAACGGTTGCGAGCCTTGGTTCTTATGAGCACGATCGGGCGATCGCAGATATCGAGCGAAAGGCTAAGGATGAGAAGCTCAATTTTGCTGTGACACTGCTTTGCAGGGCAAGTGGGATCTTTACGCACATAACCGAGAAGGTGCTCTTAGACTGGGATAAAGCCGGGGATGGCGCATCGGGCAGACCGCCCGATCTTAACAAGGAGGTCAATGCTGCACTCGCAAAGTAAGTAAACACACTACACTCCAATGTCACGTCATCTCATTCCGGATATCGTACTTCAGGATGGCACTCGCCGACGCCCAAACTCTGGCGATCCGCAAGTTTCTCTCTAGATCTGCTTACGACAGCGAAGTATCCCCGGGCCCTCCGCTTCCCAAATCACACCCGTCCATTCCCCTCATCTTTAAATTCCACCTCGAGTGTGCTTCGCTCTATTCCTCTGCTCGTACGCTGGCAATGACACCTGGGTCCGCACGTCCATCCTCCCCTCCTTCTAACCCAGACTCCAATGCAGAAGTCAGTGCCGAGCTGCGACGCTATCTAGCAGACGCATCGGTGTTCCATACGGCCCTCGCGCACAAGTGGCTCGGCATTGATGCAGGAGAAAGTGGGGTGCGTGAGAAGGGAGGAGAGGCCGTGGCGTGGTTGCTGTGGGCAAAGAAGGAGCTTGATGAGATGAAGGAATCAAAGCGGGGGCGCAAAGGGCGAGCTGCGGAAGAGCTAGAGAGTGTGAGTGTGTTCTTGAAGCACTATAAAAAAATCAATGACTCGGTAAGTCAGCGGCATTTGTGAGAGACATTGCGTACTGATTCATGTATGACATGCAGTTGACGTTTCAGCCCGTTCCCAAGCAGCAGGACTTGCAGGGGCGAATACCCACGGGGATTTTGGCAGTCCATGCAAAGCCCTATACGCCTCCCGCACCAGCATTCGGGCCTGGATCTGTCGAGCATGCACGTCTGCAGACAGTGACACTAGCCCTACATGACGATGACTCATCGGGTGATGAAGCAACTGTTCGCAGTGCCAGTCGGCGCACATACGCTGGAGCTGGTTCATACTTCTAATGCGCGTTCAGTTCAGTTCTCGCATTCAAGGAGGAGCTCACATCTGTTGTATAGTTGCCTAGTTCATGCAATGTTGTATTGAAAGCTCGGTTTGACCGGTAGTTCTTGCATGCTGAGAGAAATTGCGTACGTACTTCCATACATATTCTACGTTGTAAACAATACAAGATATAACACTCTATTTTCTCCGTATCGCAGAAAACTTTGAGTTCAATGGTCAGTGGCGCTGCAAAGCTATTGTAGGTTAGGTTCCTCAATAGCAACTTGAATGTCCAGTCCCATATTGGGCATACCTGCTGCACTCCACCTTTGCGTGACGCAAATGGGCGGTATATTCATGTTATTATTATAGCATCATGCTGCAACTCAGACATTGCCATCGGAATATTGGCGCAGAATTTCTCCCTCTAAAAAGGTCGGAATAAACATTAGAATACTTCACCAAGTTATCCAACCCCGGAGTATCACCTCGCCGCCTAGACTTTGGAGTGGACTTGAATGGTTGCACTTTGCGTGACTGCGTCCCATATGACAGTCTCTTCTACGGACACTTGTTCGCCACTCTCATTGCCTCTTCATCGATGCATCACCCAGTTCATGTGAGTATGATATCGGTTGCCAAATTATCTGCGTCTTAGTTGCTACGAATACTGTCGTGCGTGTGTTCTCGATTGCAGCAGTCGTGTACGAAGTAACGGACGAGGATCTCAGTTACCAAGAACACTTGTCCTCAAAGAACGAAATACTGAAAGTCCTTCATTCCAAAATATCTACACTCCTTTTCCCCCGGATTCAGAAGGCATCGGTCACATTTGTGTGCTCCTACTACGATAGCCTGACGCTGGAGAATGGATTATATAATGTTGAAGACCTTATAGCAGTGAAGGTACCACGGGAGTTCGCGTATGTGAAGGAGCTGTTGAATATCGAAGGCGATTTGAGGACGATGCTTGCGTCCGGTTGTTGGATGGTCGTCCATGTGCAGCATTGGTTGGACGAGGGAACTAAGGTCAGTAATCTAGCACCGTTCTGCTGTCAGTGAATTTAAAGACGTGTCTTTTATTCGGAGCAAAAGCCTTGTGTTTTCCTACAGTCGTTTGTGGTTCGTGAACCATTGTAGCATATTATGAATCGGATAGATACAGACACGGGGGATTTGCGGTAGAACCTGGTGACCAACACAATAATAACGGAACAATAAAAAAGGACAATAAACGCACGACGAATGGTTGGGCAGCCGTTGTGTTCCACAGCAGGAATAAGTCGCTTCACGTAAGGAGACAACACGGGTACTATTGTGAGGAAACGTCCATTCTAGTGACTGTAAAAAGAAGCGACAGTTGATGCGATATACACGAAACGCGGCGGGCTGAAGAGGCCATGTCCTTGTGCACTGATGAAGCCTTTTGTGGCCGACAGTAAATAGCTACATCAATCAGAAATCTTTTTAGAGCTGCTCCGCATATGTCAATATCCGATCCACTTGTAAATGAGGTTCCGATGGGATGACACATGATAGACCACTTTATCTTTGTCTCGTGTATGCTAGCTGCTGGAAGAAACACGAGACAGTAAGATGTAACCTAACGGAGGATCATTGGCAATGTCATTCAGCATCGTAAGGTGGGAGGCCCCACTCCTCCGGTTTAAAATGTTCGATGGACATGATCGTCTCATCTGGAGTGTGTGTGCTGGCATTTGCCACCTTCAGAAGGTTTTCATCGGGCACCCAAACGACTGAAGAGTGTGTGAGGCCATAAGTCATAACTCTGCAGCCGATAGCGTACCTGACATCCCGGCTCTCTTCCCCGCCTGGACACCGTAAATGGCGTCTTCAAAAACGAGGCCCTTGCTCCTCTCCACGGCCTCAGCCTCAGTGCACAGCTCCGTAGTGCCAACTGCCTTGCCTAAGACGCCTGCAGCATGCAGAAAGATATATGGATCAGGTTTCCCCGTTGTCTTCCCGGCTACATCGTCAGCGCAGACGATGTTCCCCTGGAAGTGATCAAATAAGTGCTTGAGATTCTCAGACTTGCGGAGAAAGTTCCGTCGTGACGAGGCAGTGGCGACTATGATCGGCACTTGGTGTTTTGCCAAATGTTGGATGAGCTTCTGTACTCCTGGGAGGAGCTGCACAGTCGGCCATCGCGCATCTAACTTTGCTTCGGATTCTGCAAGGTATTGGTCGACTGTGATATCTATGCCGGGAAAACAGGACAATAGGTACGTTGTCGATTCAAGTCGTACTGCGGCATTCTTTCAATTGAAGTCAACAAGAAATATCGGTGAGCGTACGCTTGCCCATGAGCCCGGCCTTGATGTCCCATGTCATTGTCTTGCCATAGCGACCGAGGATATCATCTTTGAGCAATCAGTACATATTAGACAGGAAGACAAGGACATAGAGTATACTCGTAACTTCGGTATACACCCTCTCCGTGTCGATCAGAAGGCCTGTCGAAGACACGTCTTGGCTTGAGTACGAAGCTTGGAGTGGCCGCCTCACTCACCATCCATGTCAAAGACAACATATTCTATTTTTCTTTGCATGTTGAATATCTATGATCTAGACTCTAGAAGATGGTGACCACTGACGAACCACCAAAGACAGTAAAGCCTTCCTTCTACTTATGGTAAGTACCACGCACTAGTAGCTATCTCTGAGGGGCCATGTGAAACTCGGAGATCCAGCTCGTGCAGTATCAAGTGCACGTGAATAAACTCCCCATGGTCTAACCGAAGTCGAGTCTTTTCTACCTGCTACTTATTATGGGACGAGTCCGAGACATCCATAAAATGCACCGGTACTTTCACAATGGGAGCCTCCATAGACAATGCCGCGCCACGAATGTCGTAGAGATGACTGGCAGTTTCAGATATTGCATTGGAAGGTCTGTGAACAGATGAAAGTAAGACACATGTTTCGAAATAGAACCTAACGCTCGGTATAATAACTTTCGCTGCAACATGGCAATTAAAGAAAAAACTCGTAAAGCCAATCCGACAGCAGCTCCTCGGCAGTGTTCCTTTTCTCCGAAAGCTACTGCAGCATCTCGCTTAACGAATTCAAGGAGCAGCCTCTTATTTCCACCTTCCAGGTGACAACCGAATCCGCCAGTGTGGCACCTTGTGAAATGAAGTTCGGACGCTTGAATGAGCCTCGCGCGGCGAGCAGGATTTTCCTGACTCACCGCTAGATTCAAATTATATTGCAGTGTCACTTGGCCGGTCGAGAATCTCCTTGGGCGGATGTCCGATCAATGCAATGAGCTGAGCAAGATGCGTTACCCTTGTGTACTTTCTACGCCCGGGATCAGATGTTTCATTTTTCAATAGGTCACGACGTCAGTTCTATCACCATGTCACAACTTCACCATTAAAGTCAGATTGCATATATCGGTGCTATATGGCCAAGACACACCGACGGTGACTTCTAGGCACGGAATGAGCCGGGCTGGGTATGAGCGCGTGAGAGGGTGTGAAACATTTCCGAAGGATGCAGTGTCGAAATCTGTTAACACTGGTTTCCCGGGTTTCCAGCCTCTGTAGAAGTCCCCGACATTGTTTCTGGGAAGGTATATTATCCGATCTGGGAGAACGTTCTGGGGTACAAGGTCCGTGGTCCCACCCTTGGCGGCGTTATCAAGTAAAGCTGGGTTCTCAAGCCCGACCAATGCATTGCCGGGTTTGATATCTTCCGGTTTGAGCGAGTGATGCGCACCATGATCAATAGCGCCAAAATATTATATCACCAAACCCACCAGCGTGGATGGCATGACCCTCGGAGGATTTCCGCACGATCCCTTGGCCCTAACGGATCGACAGCGGTTCCTAGAAATCTTCTACTATTCACTTTGCAATATGATTCAAAGTTTGCAGCTCGTGAGAAGCGAATTCAGCGTCGGCGTGATTATTGGCACAAATTTCTAGCGCTACGTAGCGTGTGCGCTGTTATTATAGAAGTCCCTAGCTTGATGACGAACACGTACCGACGGATTGGCTAGCCAAATCGTTGAACTAGCACCCTGTATTAGCTTTGCAGCTACTTGATAGGTTTCATGAAATATTTCTCCCAATTTGACAAGGTAGAAATGTTTCAGATCATAATCAGGTGCATTCTGCCTCGACTGGAACCTCGAGAGGCAGTATTTCGTGAACCTTTGATGGTGCGGTAGAAGCATTCAACATTGAGGTCTGCTGGCTCAGTAGAAGAATGAGTCTTGATGTTGGGGGAAAGGAGTTGACGCTAATTAGGTCCTATGACCGTGACATCAACAACTTGAAAGTGTCGCCTGTGCAGCGAAGTCGTTTCGTCGTCACCAAGTTGCTGTTTACCGACTTTGCGCACTAAGTAGGGTACCAAGGTATCTGTAGTGTGGGGTCAGGAATAAACTGCCTCAGGCTTGCAGCAATTTTTGGAATGTCCACGAGATCACGCGAAAGCTGAAGCAGAAGGCTGAAAGAGGCAACCGCAATGCTGCCGCGTGCGGCACCGAACGTCCCGCTCTCTCACTAGATTCCAGAACGTGCACAGGACACAATCCAGGCTATTCATGGCTGTTCAAAATTGAGGATAAAACCTGAACACTTGTCCCTGAGACAGCTTTTACTCGCTGTTTCCAAGTCACGCCGTGATCCAACACGGATCACAGCAACCCCTCACTTTTCAAATTCCAGTCGTCTGGTGATTCAGTGCCAAGTTCAACCCTTGAATTACCCTCGTTACAAGACTACACCATATAGTTTCACTACCCTGCGGTGATGGCAAGCGACTCTCCCCGCCGCTCTGGTACATGTTCGTTCTTTCGCCGTCGCCGTGTGCTCCTTTTCCCAGCTCTTTTGTTCGCCTTTTTCCTACTCTTTAGTCGACCCTGGTCCTTACCCCCGCTCAACCTATCTGGAATCTCCGCAACACTTTCCCGCGCTAGCATCGTTTCGCTTGTGAAAGGCCCACCGGCGGAGGAGATATATGGCTTGCTGCATTTTGTGACGAGTAATGATGAACGTATGCTGTCTCACTCAGTCGGAGTAGACCCAGATGCCCCGATCGATCTGACTGTGTATCTCGGTGGCGATCAACCTCATTGGAATTCTCATATGAAGAGGCTAAGAGAAGAATATCCACTCGTCGTATTCTCGAAGGTATGTGTGCTTCTATTGTCGGGTCCCATGCACCATGTTCTAATGCTGTATCTGTGCCCAGTCATACTGTCCGTGCGTTCTCTTCTATCGTGATCGTGATTCTGTGTGGTAGCCTCATGTGATTGTTTCTGCCTACGTAGATACTCAAGGAAAGCAAAGAAACTATTAGAAACATACAATCTCACACCTCCCCCAAAAATCATCGAAGTTGATCTTCGAGGTATGACATGCCTCGTGTTTACCTCTTTGTGACACAGGCTGATGCACTACAGACGATGGGGACTTCATAAAACTTGTTCTTACCCGTCTCACTGAACATTCGACGTTCCCTAACATCATCCTTAACGGGCGGGGACTCGGCGGGAACGACGACCTGCACACGCTGCATGCACAAGGCAAGCTGAAGAAGATGTTCGAGGGTGCGGGGATAACAGTAAAGGAAGACATCGTGAGGGTGCAAGAGACGCAGTAGTCTTTAAGTTTGAGTTCGTATGCTCGACGATAGTACGTTACCTTTCACTTGGGATGGAATTGGATGGTGTATTGTTACTGTAAAGATTTATCTACATTTGCTTAAATTGTGTACTGCTATTGTGTCATTATCTTGTTCATCACCTCGTGTGAGTGCGCCCCAATCACGATGATCTATTTTTAGATAAAACGGCTGCGGGTACTGTCTGGTGGCCGATGCTAGGCGCAATACCAATCGCGACAAAATTCCGAGATGGGAGCGAAGCAGAGCCTAGTACGGTATTGATGGCATGCACGCTGGCATCGACAGGACAGGTACAAATGTAGCGATGTGCCCCTGGGCGAAAATAACTGGTGCGGAAGTCAACTCCGAACCCCTTTGTAAGTCATAACGATGAGCAACCTTTTAAGAGAGGGCATCCAGGGGGAACGCCTGTGGAGGAGTGTTTGACATAAATACATGGTGGAATAAAATGCATATCGTATAAATACTGCACACCGAAGCGAAGCCTCAACGTTGATATAGCATGATGCGCCAGAAAGGATAAGGCGATAAGCTCGGAGGTGTATGGGATTGAATTTGAGATCATGACTGATACGCGAGTGAGACGTCAGGGCTTCAGGGGTGGCCTAGGGCCCAGGCAGTCTAGAGCGTCTATCCTGCGAAACTGAGACATGTACACATGACATCGGCCCCATGATGGATGCATGTTGCAAGTCGATCTTCCCACGGGTAAGGCCTGGGTGGGTATGTCAGACTTAGCTGTGGATTTCTCCATCATTAAGGAGCATCAGTGGAGGGTTTTCAAAGCACAAATGAATGAACTCTATGCAAGGGATGCCGTGAAATGCCGAACCCAATATGGAGATGAGTCACACTTGGATAAAAAGGTTGAAGCGAGAAGAAGATCAGTTGGCTCATCTGTGCCAGTCCACGTTTATTTGATTTCCTTTATTTTCCGTACATCCATCCTCGGCCCTTACACGTTCGGATAACTCACTAGAACTTTCATTCACTTACCCGCTCGTTTATCAATCCATCAACACGCTCTTTACAGTCTGTCCTTTCCCGACCCACCCTTCCTACCAGACGTTTTTCGGTCACTATGTCAACGTTGCCCGTCACGTCTCTCCTGCACTCCGTCCAGCTCCAACGAAAGCCAAAGCACAGAACAACCTCTCTGGCTCTCTTCGGCCTCATTGTAGTCTCCTTCTACATCTTTTTCATCGCAAGACCTTCCTTAGACCTTGCCCCCATCGCACTCCGCACAGACACACGCGGTCATGCCGATGCCCGGGTTCAACGTATAGACGACGAAAATTCGTCACCGTCACCGTCTAGACTCTTCCGTCTGCCTCCCAAGGTCCTCAACAATGTCGACCGTCCTCAGTTAAAGCTGGATGAGTCGCAGGAACTCGCAGCCGTAGCTGCTTTTGTAGCTGCACTGCCTCAGAACACCATCCCGTGGTCAATAGACCCGAGCCAGCCTATTGACCCCCAGCTCGTGCTCGACTTCGACACTCGTAACCCTCGTGCCGCAGATGAAGTAAAACAAATCGTGGAGGAGGTGTGGTCACGTTACCCCGTCATGCTGTTCACCAAGGTGCGTCATTCCTTCATTTTCCGTTGTCGCAATTCTTACGCCGAGCCTCGCTACCACTTCCAGCTGCACCATGGTAGCTCGAGAGAAATAAGATCTATGATTTCAAATATGAATTTACGACCATCTCCCCCGATTTTTGATGTCGATCAGCGAGGTAAGCAGTTTGCCCGCCCTTCGGTTGCTAATCGCTCAATTTTTTTTGCTCGTTCTTAGAGGACGCGGATGTTTTGATTCCTTTGTTGCACCGTCTCACATCTTCAACCGAGCTTCCCGTCTTGCTTATTGGGGGAAAGCCCGTCGGCTCGATAGCTGCTATACGAGAGCTTAACGGGTCTGGTGAACTTGCGACGATGATTACCAATGCTGGTTCGGTCATTGACGGTACAAAGAAGAAGAAAGGTCACTAGAAGAACACGCCCGATGTCCCTCAATTCCTATCGCTTCTTAATGACCTGACGACCGGCATGATTAACATCCTCCCTGGCGATCACAAAATGCGACCAAACTTACATCCACATGTACATACTACTCCGGGTACCGGGTATCTCAATCGCTATAGCCATACCACACCTCCGACCCCTTGTCTCTCGTTTGGTTCTGATGGTGTTATAGCGGGACTATATTAATTTACCTTCAATTCTGCATAGTAGACCTCATTTTTATCACATTATCCGACATCTACAACCCCCATAGACTTTTGATGTGGTTATATCGCGTTTCTTTACTTTCTCGATCCTATGCATACCGAGCATACCATCAGACCAAGCAGCATAGTTTTAAATATGGTTCTACGCCATAACCGACCGAATTGCCATGCCGGAGCTCCATTGAGAATGATTTCACAACTCTTCACAGCGTATCTCTGATAGTGAATGCCGTCAGGGAAAGAAGAAGTGACATGCGGTCGATCTGTGACGTAGCCCGGCGCTCTGAAATCAGCGGGCGGAATTCTAAGTAGAAAGTCTATGTACTTTTACGAGCTTTAACCCACACGTGGTGAATGACCAGCGTCTGATATTGGGGCGAGCCCCACAGTAATCAGAAATCCAAGGGAGGGGGCCCGCCGGGAGAAGAGGAAGTTTCAGCCCAAATTCAGACTTCAGAGTTGAACAGCGCTTGAAGTCGATGCTCGTGTTTTACATAATTGGCAACGCCGAGGCTCTACCGAAGAAATACGGCAGGCCTGTCTGCTTATCTGATATAGTACACGACCCTCACAATTACTCTCATACTAGCTAGTAGTAGTACTTACCTCCAGACATGGCTTCCCGCGTGCTTCCCGCTGCCGCTGCTATTGCGTGTTGGGCTTGCAGGGAAAGTTGTTGTCGTAAATACGTTCGTGTGGCCATCGACGATGCGGAGGCGAGCAACGGCCATGCCTTGAGGAGAATGACTCAATGATGCAATACCTTTGGGGGTAGACTGACTTCTGTGAGCTCCATACCTTGATGCGAGAATGTGTTTATTTGCGGTACATAGATATAGCGGTCCTGAAAATGGGCCCATAATCTGCGGGCACTGATAATCGGCGATCGTTGATTTGGCGCTATCGATAATGCTTGACAACTATGTAATGGGTAAGTCGCTTCCCTGCACGCAATGTGCTGCCAGGCAAGTTGGACATCTTGCTTCTTTTAAATGACATTGTTTTGTTCACAACAAAACACTTTGGAGAGAAGCAGCAAAGTTCATTGCGACTAGGCTAGGATTAGCAGTTCGGAGGTCATTGTCCGCTTATGTTGGCCCACTTGACGCCCGAGTGCGCTCTTGCCGGATCGCTATAGCGAATCGCGCCGTAGACGGCGGTTAACGTCTTCGATGACGAAAAGCTGCTGTGGTAACTTGGTAATGAGCAACAAACGGTTGGGTTGCTAGATGCCGTCATCCATCCTGAGCTCCACTTCAATGATGAGTCTTCAAGGCCTCAGCGCTCAGTTATCCCAGTCTAGTCAAAGGCAACACGTAAAATTATGCATAGGATGTCTTGCGCAAGAACAAAGAGTACAATGCAAGGTGCGTCACAAGTACCATGTTGGACGGACGTGGTAATGACACTGTTGCCAGTTGGTCCCCATCATTGATTCGTCAAAGCTGAATAAGTGATACAATGTCAGGGGTGATATCAGACAAGTTGAACACTCAGACACATGATGGAGTTATCCCTCGAAACAATCTCACGGCGAGGTCGGTCATCGAAGTCACCGAAGTTCCTTCAGGAGTCACTATATATATCCCAAACGGAGATAGATTTGCATGTGAGTATGGCAAAGGAAGACAGTCGTTCTAAATTCATAGTGTGATAAGTGCGAACTTTGAAGAAGGACGCTCCGAACCGTTATCAGCGATCAAAGAGAATGAGCTCATTTCGTGGAAGACGAATGTAGATTACATTGAATGCCTCGGAAAGGTACTACACTCAAACACTCGTTTAGAATGATTTGCTTAGCTACGATTCATAGGTAAGGCAAAGGGACGAACAACTTGCTACGACATTACGTTGGTAGTCCAACATCGTGCCGCATGAACGGGGCCATAAAACGATAACGTATGATCAAAGACTCTGACAGCTCCGGCGGACGCATCGAGGACGTCGCTAAGAGAGAGGATCAATAGTGCACTATCAGAACAGCAGCGACAGACACGTGTCAAGAAGTACCATGATACAGGCTTGATATCACCAAACGGGTGAAAACAAGCGAGGACTGTGAGAGTCGTTCCAGGGCTCAGCGGGTGATCATCGTCACGGTGAATTGATCAGCATACATGGCGATGCTCTGTTGAGTTGTTGAGAGTTATGGTCCTTGTTACGCACAGACGGGGCAACTACGTGTACCCAGCCGGTCC
Organism: Rhizopogon salebrosus TDB-379; assembly: GCA_029603245.1. Classification (NCBI taxonomy): domain Eukaryota; kingdom Fungi; phylum Basidiomycota; class Agaricomycetes; order Boletales; family Rhizopogonaceae; genus Rhizopogon; species Rhizopogon salebrosus. The sequence goes on from MU837491.1 coordinate 16,847, forward strand.
GTGGCAGAGAGCGGGCCGTGCTCTTCGAAGTGCTGGAGTGTTCAAATCCCCCAATGATGATGGCGAGACAGTGTGGCTTTGTCAAGATCCTCGGCGCTCGCTGTGATGACTTTGGAATATAATTGCGTGTGCTTGATAATTCCTGGTAGTAGATGATACGGGGTTACAAACTCGACGCTTGGCTATCCAACTGTAAGTAGTAGGCGCGTATATAAAGTGAGTGCCTCATGGATAACACGAGTCTAACACGAGTATGATCAAACCTTCCAACAATGACGTCCTGCTGTGCAGCTCTAGATAGCTTTGTATATCCTTCCAGTGTCATTTCATCTCCTCTGGTGACGATAGGAGGCATGAGTCGCAGACGCCGGCATGAAGTACTTGCGTGAGCGCCAAACTATCCAAAAAAAGGAGCGTCTCTCGAAGCATGCCGTATGGTTTCGTCGGTGTCATCAGGGTCACCCTGTTGCCAACGTTAGAGTTTCCGTGCGAGTCTGCGTCGTCGAAGGCCTGTCGCTGTCTGTGTGGATTCCCTTGTGGGGTAAAAGGGACGCTGGCCGCCGGCTGTCATACATCTTTGGAGGGTGGCGTATGACATTCCTCGGATCCGTCCCTTTGCTCGTACATTACACTCAGCTCCTCCTCAGCTAAACAGATGACATGGGAACAAATGAATGAGCATTTAAATTCCAGGACAAAAAAAACAACTTTACGCTAGGTCTAAAAGTTCGCGAGTGGCATTACGTTCGTAGTTGTAGCGCTGGATGCGAACGGGACCGAGAAATGAATAACGTATCATCAACGGCGGGCGAAGGACATCGCCAAGGTCAATAGTATAATATATAATAGTCAATAAAGTATCGGGATAACCTCGTATGGTCTGACAGGCAAGCACAAGCAATGTTGGTGAGAGGTTCCGCGGCTCGGTGCAGAGACCCAGCGCATATGGGCGGTGCTTCAAGTTTGTTGCGTGATTCCAGTGCTTAGTGGCTGCCCTTGCTTCACGTAGGGTGTAGGTGCCTGAACTAGCTCGCAATCGGATATCAGCTAGTCTTTACGATGTGTTAGTAAGGACAAGGAAGTCGAACCAAATTACTTACATGGATCGGGGCGCAGTAGTGCGGCAGTACATCAGCTCCACATACCCTTAACGTCATAGGTCGGTATAAAGAAGACCCATCCAAGGAGTCACTTGGGTGACTGAGCACTTCGTCTCATGTGGGCCCCACGGCGGGCCCACGCGCTGCAAAACACTTTCCCCATTCCCGCGACCCTTCCGAGGTGTGAGAAATTACGTAGTAACTCTGACACTTGAAAGTTCGCAATCTATTACATTCAATTCAAACTTCTATCCCAGTAGAACAAAAGGACTAACTAATTTGTAAGTTGGCTTGGAGTGGGTTATCATGGCCAATGAACTTGTGATGCTTGTTGTCGATGAATGAGAAAAAATGTGCTGTCGTGAGCTGGCATACTTATTACTGGGGGTATGTGGTTGAGCTACCAGAACACCGCGGATGAATTAGGAACCAATCCTTCGCAGCAAGAATGATCTAGGGAACAACATATCAGTGTATGCTGAATGGCGCGATGATACTTGGCTCCTCGCTCGCATCGCATCTTGCCATGGAGGGAGCTCACGCATGACACTGTACACAGCAACTTATTCCCGCGTAACGGGTAGTCTGGCTACTGCAGGACTAACCCCCACGCGAGAATAACTACTGTTCAAATATAAAGACAATAACAGTTAAAGTACACAAAATGGCTGTGCCCACGGGCCACAAATCATTATCAAGCAGACGAATTTGACCTTCTGATGTCAATGTCTAGAGCTTCGGCTTTGTCTTCACATTCGCGCCCACCAGACCTTCAATATCCTTGTACTTGTAGTACAGATTGAGCGACTCAGGATTTGCGACTGTGCCGCTCGGCTTTAGATTCGACCCCGAGACAATCTGTTTCACCACAATCTCAATTTTCTTGCCGTTGACCGTGTACTGCGCAGAGATCAGGACCGTCAAGTTCACAACTTCAGTGGTCACGATCACGTACCGGAATATCTGTGGTTTCGAACACGTAGGCTGGGACGTGCCTTGCACTGAGGCTAGTCCCGATCGCGCTCTTGATGCGGTCAATGAGGGCAAGCGTGAGTGTGCGGCCGGGGCGCATCTTCAAGAAGAGAAGGACGCGCTCGTCAGTGTCCTGTGTCCTCCGTTGACCTACACACAGAGAGTCGTCAAGTTCACCAGAGAAAGATTCCAGGATAGTGTAGATCTCCGCTGAGCCGAATCGGACACCAGATGGGTTGAGTACACCATCGCTGTGGGAATGATGAGCTCGCAGATGATACAACTTAGAAGTAGTTGGTACCTTCGCCCAAGGAAGATGAACCCGTTCGTCTTCGGATTCTTGACCACAAAATCACCTTGACGCCAGATTCCTATCCGCAGCATCAGTGTGGATATGCAGTCCAATATAACGACTTAGGGGAGTTTACCTGGGTACACATCATAATATGCTTTTCGGAACTTCTCGCCGGACTCGTCGCCCCAAAAGTAAATAGGTATCGAAGGGTGCGGACGTGTGACGACAAGCTCGCCAGGTTGGCCTGTGTGCTCGATGTTATTTCCTGCTGGATCGAATATCTTGACAGCCATCCCGAGAGATTTGCCTTGAAGTTCTGTGTAGAACACGGTCAGTCTAAGATAAGAGGATGGTACTCTGAACAAACCTCCGGTATATAATGGAGCACTCAACACGACTGTGGCAACTGGGGACTATGAGTTCGGGCACGTAGCAAGGGGTGATTCGGCGAGAACATACATGAACAGAACACATCTGTCCCTCCAGCAGATGAGCCGATATGCAACTTCCCTCCAAACGCCTCATGCACCCACGCCATCAAGGGTGCGGTCAACACAGCTCCTGTAACTACCATCTCGCGAATGGCTACAAAGGAACCAATTTCAACTATCGAATAATTAGCAACTAGTCTCAAGGCTATATAATCTGACCATACGTGGTTTGATATCTCTCAGCTGGACTTCGGTTAGGAAGCGTGGACTTGTTCCAAACACCGTGACACTAGAAGAGTTCAATGACTAATGACTGGCATTTGCTTTGAATCTTATCGCACCCTTGGTCATGAACGAACTTGAGATACCCCTTAAGGTCAGGGTGGAATGGCGATCCGTCATAGAGGATAATGCGTGCACCGCATGCAAGACCCGCGAGCATGAATGGCCACATCATCCAGCCTGTCTATATAGGTATGCGCTGATAGTACACGGAATACCATAGGTGCTCGCTTACCGTAGTGTAATGGAAATAAACATCAGTCGGGAGGATGCCGAAGCCAACCATACAGTCCTTCTTGCTGGCCATGAGAGCACCCTATCAGCGAGTAAATAACAGAATATGGGATAACAGTAGAAGGCGTACTCCACAGCTGTGGACTATACATTTCGGGGGGCCACTTGTCCCCGAGGAGTACAGGATGTACAACGGATGGCTGAAAGGTAATTGCTCAAATTCCAGTGGCCTATCGTCCCCAAACGCAAGGAAAGAATCTAATGTAATGCTAGACTTAAGTGAGAAAACGCCCGAATAAATGGGAGACATGGACAGACCTGTTGTGTATATGAAGGGACTCCGGGACGGTGCCCCCGGTCTTCACGCTCGGGAGCGTAATAATGCGCTCTACGCCATAGGTGCGGAGGTCCTGTTCCACTTCCGAAGCCCTTTGCACTAGGTTGACGGTCTTCCCGGCATAAATAACCTCTGTTTCTGTGAAGATAAACTTTGGCTTAATCTGCGTGTACCTATCGAGTATACCCTATTCAAAGTTAGATACGATGAACATGGGAAACATACGAGGACTTACCTGGGTACCCATGTCAGTTGCAGTACTCGAGAATATGGCACCTACACTGGAAGTTGCAAGAGCAACTACCACTGCAGTGATGGAGTTGGTGATAATAGCTGCGACACCATTCAAGGTTAGTCATCCACGGAGACTCGACAGGCCCCTTCGCTCACCAGCAACCCTATCTCCAGCCTTCAATCCATTCGCACGCATTGCAGCTGCCATCTTACGCACCATCTCTCTAAGCTGGCGAAAGGTATAATGCTTCACGACCCCTAGTTCGTTGCTTGCAGTGCACGCGATACCGTCGTCGTTTCGGTAGAGAATATTTTCTGCATAGTTGAGTCGTGCTCCCGGAAACCATTCTGGAACCTCTTTGTATTTGCCCCTCTGTACTATCTGTAGTGATGCTCGATGTCAGGAGATATCTGACATGCTGGATGTAACTTACCTTGGTGGGGTCCGGGGGAACAGATGACACGATGCCCATAAATTGCCAGAGATCGAGCCAGAATATGTAATTGGACACCGAGTACGCGTGCAGGTCATGGTAGTCCCCTACAGTACATCTCAAGGTGAGGTCCTGGTTCTCGATGCAAAGACTATCGACGCACCGAGATTGATGCCATGCTTGAGGTTAATCTCGCGCCTTAGTTTCTCGCAAGCCGTTTGAGACGGGTATGCAGGTGTCCAGATAAGGCGTGACTGGTCGAACTGAGTATTCATTGTAGTGTGGTTTGCAGTACAATTGGAGAATTATATGCGTGTGGGCGTATCGAGTCGTTCGCGCTTAACTGGAACTTTGAGTCGAGCCCTACGTGGACAGTCACCAGTGGGAGTCAGTACCTAAAAGCATCATGGGGGTAATAGTATTGACGAAGTATCAATATGGCAAATACGGAGTCGCATTCAGGGAGAAGTGAGGAGCGATGCACATTGCAGACGGCGTTCCGGGCCCCGGCGGAGACAGCTTTGTCACTACAGGTTCCAGTAGCTCCAGTTGTAGCTTTTGGTTCACCCGCCGAAAATGATCTAGGGAACAACTATGCCAATGGACGCCGAATGTTGCTGTGATCTGTGCCTCCTTTCTCGGATCACAACTATCACAGGAAGAAGATAGCGAATGACACCATACAGAGCAGGATCCAATCAGTGATAATCGAGTTGACCCTGCGTATCGGCTGGTCTGGTTCATTACAAGACAAGCGAACACGCGGGAGCAACTGCTATCCACTAGAAAGACAATAACTGTCCGAGTTGCAGTCATGTCGAAGTACACAAAATGACTGCTCACAAGTTACTATCAAGTGGATGGATCTGACCTTCTGACATCAATATCTACACTAGAGCTTTGCCTTCGCCTTCGCCTTCATGCCCACTAGACCTTCGATGTCCCTGTACTTGTGGTACAGATTGAGAGACTCGGGATTCGCGACCGTCCCACTCGGCTTCAGATTCGACCCGGAGACAATCTGTTTCACAGCAATCTCGATTTTCTTGCCGTTGACCGTGTACTGCCCGGAGATCAGGACTATCAGGTTCACAATTTCAGCGATTACGATCACGTACCGGAATATCTGTGGTTTCGAATATGTAGGCTGGGACGTGCCTTGCACTGAGGCTAGTCCTGATCGCGCTTTTAATGCGGTCAATCAGGGCAGACGTGAGTGTGCGGCCGGGGCGCATCTTCAGGAAGAGGAGGACACGTTCGTCAGGGTCCTGTGTCCTCCGTTGGCCCACACACAATGAGTCGTCAAGCTCATCAGAGAAAGACTCTAGGACATTGTAGATCTCCCCTGAGCCAAATCGGACACCAGATGGGTTGAGCACGCCATCGCTATGGGAATAATGAGCTTGCACACGATACAACTTATAAATAGCTGGTACCTCCGTCCAAGGAAGATGAACCCGTTCGTCTTCGGATTCTTGATCACAAAATCACCTTGACGCCAGACTCCTTTGTGCAGCATTAGTGTGAACGTGTAGTCCGATACGCTGAAGATCAGGGGAATTTACCTGGGTACGTGTCATAGTATGCCTTTCTGAACTTCTCGCCAGACTCGTCGCCCCAGAAGTAAACAGGTATCGAAGGATGCGGACGCGTGATAACAAGCTCGCCAGGCTGGCCTGTATTCTCGATGTTGTTTCCCGCAGGGTCGAATACTTCAACAGCCATCCCGAGACATTTGCCTTGAAGTTCTGCGTAGAACATGCAGTCAGTCTACGATAAGATAATGGTACTCTGAGCAAACCTCCGGCATGTAGTGGAATACTCAACACGGCTGTGACAACTGAGGAGTATTAGCTTAGGAAGTAGCAAAGGGGGATTCGATGAAAACCTACGTGCACAGAATACGTCTGTTCCTCCAGAAGATGAGCCGATATGCAGCATCCCTCCAAACGCCTCATGCGCCCACTCCATCAAGGGTGCCGTCAAAACAGCTCCTGTAACTGTCATCTCACGGAGGGCTTCAAAGGAACCAATTTCAACTATCGAATGATTAGCAATCGGCCTCAAGGCTGTAATCCAAACCTACACGGTTTGATACCCCTCAGCTGGACCTCGGTTAGGAAACGCGGACTTGTTCCAAACACTGTGACACTAAAGGGGTTCAGTGACTGATGATCAGCGTCTGTAAATGGCGTCGCACCCTTGGTCATGGATGAACTTGAGATATCCCCTGAGGTCAGGGTGGAATGGTGATCCATCGTAGAGGACAATGCGTGCACCGCATGCAAGACCCGTGAGCATGAATGGCCACATCATCCAACCTGTCTATATAGGTATGAGCTGATAGTATACGGAATACCATAGGTGCTCGCTTACTGTAGTGTATTGGAAATAGATATCAGTCGGGAGGATACCGAAGCCAACCAAACAGTCCTTCTTGCTATTAATGAGAGCACCCTGTCAAAGAGGTAAACAGTAAGATACGGGATAATAATGGGGGGGGCGTACTCCACAGCTGTGGACTATACATTTCGGGGGTCCGCTTGTCCCCGAGGAGTACAGGATGTACAACGGATGGTTGAAAGGTAATTGCTCAAATTTCAGTGGTTCATCATCGCCTGATGCAAGAAAAGATTCTAATGTAATGCTGAATTCCGATGAGAAAAGACTTGAATGATTGGGAGACGTAGACAAACCTGTTAGGTATGCTAAGGGACTCCGGGATGGTGCTCCCGGTCTTCGCGCTCGGTAGTGTAATGATGCGCTCAACGCCATACGTGCGGAGGTCCCGCTCTACCTCGGAAGCCCTCTGCACTAGGTTGACGGCTTTCCCAGCATAGAAAATCTCTGTCTCTGTGAAGATAAACTTTGGTTTGATTTGTCTGTACCTATCAAGGATACCCTACTCAAAGTTAAAGACCCTGCGAGTCGATGAACATGGGAAATATACGACAACTTACCTGGGTACCCATGTCAGTTGCAGTACTCGAGAATATGGCACCTACACTGGAAGTTGCAAGAGCAACTACCACTGCGGTGATGGAATTGGTGATAATAGCTGCGACACCATTCAAGGTTAGCCATCCACGGAGACTCGACAGGACCCTTTGCTCACCAGCAACTCTATCTCCAACCTCCAATCCATTTGCACGCATTGCAGCTGCCATCTTACGCACCATCTCTCTAAGCTGACGGAAGGTATAATGCTTCACGACCCCAAGTTCATTTCCTGCAGTGCACGCAATACCGTCGTCGTTTCGGTAGAGAAGGTTCTCTGCATAGTTGAGCCGTGCTCCGGGAAACCATTCTGGGACCTCTTCATATTTGCCCCTCTGTACTATCTGTAGTGATGCTCGATGTCGGGAGGCACCTGATATGCTGGGTGTAACTTACCTTGGTGGGATCTGGGGGAACAGATGACATGATGCCCATAAATTGCCAGAGGTCGAGCCAGAATGTGTAATTGGACACCGAGTACGCGTGCAGGTCATGGTAGTCCTCTATCAAAGTGAGGCTCTGGTTTTGAGTGTAAAGACTATCAACGCACTGAGATTGATGCCATGCTTGAGGTTGATGTCGCGCCTTAGTTTCTCGCAAGTCGTTTGAGACGGGTATGCCGGCATCCAGATAAGTCGTGACTGGTCGAATTGAGAAGTCATTGTTAATGTACAAATTTGCAATTTGGGAATCTATGCGTGCGGGGAGCGAGTCGTACGTTTAATCGGGACTGGGGTCGAGCCCGCAAGTGGGAGTTCAGCGCATCATGAGGTTAATAGACGGAAGCTTCGCTGTTCCGGGACGGGCCGGCGGGAGCACGGTTGAATGTCTTCCTTAGGTGGTTCTCATTTTTTCAACCAGCATCGTCTCTGTCCTCTCTGACTTATCACTCCTTGACCTCCTTAAGACAGCGAATAATGCCTTCATCTCATTCGGAGAGTCGCTGACAGGATCCTGTTCACGTTCTATGTGTTACTGCAGGAGCCGACGTTTCCGGAATCCGAGTTGTCCTCACCTCTTCTGATCAGTGATTATCAAGACACGGTAGACCCAATCCGCAAGGTTGATGAAAGCGGTCAACCGTGTATTGTTTGATGAATTCGCAAGCTGTGATATTATAGGCCCTGTGGCACAATATTAGGGGAGTTCAAAGTTCGACTCGGAAGTTCACTTCCAAGGGCCAATGTATCTGGTGACGTTCTACCGCGTAGTTCACCTTCCTCCATCAGCGCCCTGTGAGTTGGACAGCCTAAACATAATGCTCGACGGACATCTGGCTGAGTATACAACCAAATGTATGTCGAACATTTTGTTGCCATACAGAGTATGTTTGTCCCTGCTAAACCAGCCGTGGTTATCCGGTGTGCTGCGGACAGCGATGCAACAGTCCAGGGAGCGGATGCTCGAAGACTCGCTCGGTTGTTCCACTTTCTGATACTTACCTAGAATCATTCTGAAGACCGACCATACCGTTAAAGGGACCACTGGAAGGGGCCCGGGTGCTAGTTCGAGTCGCGGTGGACACATAAAGCGAGGCGATAGAGGCCACACTGCATTGTAATATAGCAGCATATGGGCGAGCAGGCCCGCATATTGGCTCTGGGATAGTAAAGGACGACATCCGTCGAAGTGTACGAAAATAAGACGGCTGTGCTTCAGATACCGTCCTTCATACTGGGTTGACTGAGGGTTGACAGCCCCGGCGCATCTGAACGCAAAGGCAGATCGTGACAATAATATTCTATTTTGACCTCGGTGAAGAATCAAGGGTTTGAATGTAACAACCCAGGACGTTCATAGCTACTTATCATGGTATAGCGGAGACGAGCAACATCACGATGCATTCTTGGTCTTGAAATATATGAAATGACCCAGCCGGCACGCACACTAAAGGATTACAGTCACGTCTCATATTTATTGGAACATTGTACATACTTCGCGTATATGGATCCTCCGTCCCCCAAGATGCCGCCAAAGTTACACTCAATACGTCAGAGTTCATGCTTACTGACATCGGGCATCATACAGATAGTCCAAAAGACATGCAAAGAGGTCCTTGAGTGGTTTCCAGCTGCAAAGCTCAATTGCACAGGAAACCTTCTCAACCGAACTGACAATAGCACCACGTACACGGCTGGCAATGAGCTCGGAGTCGAGAAACATTATTCAGCGGCGTAAAAAGTTGCGGAGCATGGCAGCCACGAAGCCAAACCAGAGTAAAATGCCAAACAGCCAGTTCCAGATCCGATCGTTCCTGCACTCTTCAGCTACAACGCCAATCTCATTTTTCAGCGACTTGAGGTCATCATGCCACTTCCAGTCAGTGTCCTCCAGCAAAGCCTCCTTCGCACCGTTTGTGAACTGTGTCTCGCATTTTGTCCGTGCCTTGCTAACTGCGTTCGAGAAGGTGGACGTTTCATCACGCAAGTCTGCAAGAAGCTCCTTTCTGAAGGCGCTGATGCATGACTTGTGCAAATTCCTGAGCTGTCCAAGGAAGAGAGGAGAAAGTGGTGTGGTAAGACGAACAAGAAGGTCGGCACGTTTGCGCTTGTACACCCCTTCATGATAGCGGGATGCATCGCTGTCGTAGCGGTCTATGGACTTTAAGAACGCATGTATGTTAAATAGAGATGATGTCCTTACAAAGTGCCTGATACTTCCAATTTCGCATCAAATTACCGAGACCGTCGATAACACGGCCCGCCTCAATGTTTTTTCGCTGCAGCTTCGTCTGTTCTTTGAAGCCCGCGAGCGCGGCGGAGGATATCTCGTCGCATCGAAATTGGGCGAGAAGTTCCTGTCGCGTTGGTAGATCAAGATCCTTGTTCGTTTGCACTTGTTCCTGGAGGAATTACCTTCAGCGCGTAGTTCATGAAAACAGGGATTTTCCTTACCCATATGTGTTTCATGTAGAGCGCCACACCATCAGCAGGAACCCTCTTATGGTAAGCGATTTTGAAGACGAAATCATCCCTCGCCTTGTCCACGAACCGTTTGCGCAGTTCTTGGACTTCAGCCTGGAATTTATCGGGAGCGAGAATCTTATGAGGTAAAGTTGTGAAAGCGAGATCGAAATAATCTGAAAGTTGACGATCTTGGAGGTCCTGTGGCTTGGAAAATGAGTCCCAAATTTTTGTGATACCGGTGGTCAGGGTAGTCTGGAGGTTTGCGAGGGGAGTAGTACCAATATGATCTCGAATTACGAATAGTAACAAAGTGCGGCCTTGAGTGCTGTGCATAGGAAAACCCTGAGGTCATGGAAATGGGCATGAAGCGAACGAGTGTACCCATCTTGAGCCGAGTTTTTGCCAAACAGAGCAAGGTTCACCTCAAACACGGTCTTCAGAAGACCCATATTCGCACCCTGGTACAGACCAACTTGGTGTTCCCAGAGGTTTATGAGAATCACTTCTGATGAAGCAAAGGAGAAGAGAGCGAATTTTCGCTCAAAGTCCTAAGAGTCGTGGAATGACGAGGACTAATAATTCTAAGTTGAAACTCATCCATACCTGGTCCTCTCCACGTTCTCGTCCATCCGCGCCCTCCAAATCCATGACCATGATACTCGTGTCTTCCCCTCGGCACATCCAAATACCTTAACGTCAAGTCAGCAAGACTACGGAAATTTGACCGACAAGACATTTACCCTTCGTAGTCTGCTGCCGTTTTGTATTATCCATAACGTTGAAAGTAGTGCCAAACAGCGAGTTCAGGAGGGTACCTGCCGGAGCGCTCAATGGACGGTACTCGCCAACGCCGGCACGTCGGGACTCAGCTTACTCTTTCCAGCAGATTGCGACCCAAAGACAGCCACTATGTTGTAGTTGAAGCCTGCATCGCGCAAACCCCATTGTTTTATCTGAGCAGCCAAGTGGGTTCTGTAAAACTTGCCATTCAGCATCAAGTGAAAAATGTACACAGGCCAGCAAGACTGACGTGAAGATCTTCTCATCGTTGATGATCTGTAGTGGCTCAGAGGATAGTAGTAACTTGGGACTGTCTTGGCTAGCACTAGTTTTACCAGTCGGCCACCAAGCTCTATTGAGTAGTGCACCGAACAGGGCGCCCAAGCGGGTTCTGTAAAACTTGCCATTCAGCATCCGGTGAAAAATGTACACAGGCCAGCAAGACTGACGTGAAGATCTTTTCATAGTTAATGATTTGTAGTGGCTCAGAGGATAGTAGTAACTTGGGATTGTCTTGACCAGTACTAGTTTTACCAGTCGGCCACCAAGCTCTATTGAGTAGTGCATCGAACAGGGCGCCCAAGCGGGTTCTGTAGAACTTGCCATTCAGCATCCGGTGAAAAATGTACACAGGCCAGCAAGACTGACGTGAAGATCTTCTCATCGTTGATGATTTGTAGTGGCTCAGAGGATAGTAGTAACTTGGGACTGTCTTGACTGGTACTAGTTTTACCAGTCGGCCACCAAGCTCTATTGAGTAGTGCACCGAACAGGGCGCCAGCAGTCGAAGGGGGGGTTGGAACAGATTGACCGTCGCGAGACATGACTACGGAAGGTTTTGGCTCTTGAGAGGAACGTTCAACAGTACTAGTAGTACTGGAGCCTGGCGTCTCTGAGTTTGACTCCATTCGAGCCTCGAGGCAACAACGCGGGGCATGGAAGAGAAGCCACTGGCAGTACTGCATTCAAATGTAAACTTATAGGAGGCGACTCCCCTATTAGGCGTTTAGTCGGACCGAGCATACGTTTCTTGTCCGTACCCGTACATCTTGTCTCGGAAGAAGCCGAGGTAGTCGTGGAGGGCATCACGTGATTTCACGAATAGTGCTGCTTTGGACGTTGCGCTCAAAACGTTACCAATGTCACTTTGACTGCACGCTTACACTTCGTGTTCGCATTTCTGTCTGGTTTATCCCTTATTTCCATTTGTATCATTTCTCAGTCATGTCGCTCGACGGTCAATCAGATCTAATCCCTCCTTCAACTGTCGACCCTCCGTTACCCGCTGCACAGCTCAATGGAACCAACCTTAATGGACACGCGTTAGCAACTAGCGAGAGCTCGCCTGCTTCTGAGCGACTACAAGTCATCAATGATGAGAAGAATTTCACGTCAGTCTTGCTCACCTGTGTAAATTTTCTTCAAGTGCTCAATGACAGTTCTACAGGACCCATTTGGCCTCTCAGATAGAACGATGGGGTTTGCGCGATGCAGGCTTTAACTATAACATAGTAGCTGTCTTCGGGTCACAGTCTACAGGAAAGAGTAAGCTGACACGCCGAAGTTTGCAAGTACGGTTCACTGACTGGTGTGGTAGGTACGCTCCTAAACCGACTGTTTGGCACTACTTTCGACGTCATGGATGAGACTAGACGGCAGCAGACTACGAAAGGTAAATTTCCTGGCAAGCAAACTTTGCCCGCTTACTAAGTCAACTTTTAGGTATCTGGATGTGCCGAGGGAATGACATGAGTGTCATGGTAATGGATGTAGAAGGCACGGACGGACGAGAACGTGGAGAGGACCAGGTATTTGTGAACATCAACTAATGACCATTATTGTCATTCAACGACTTTCAGGACTTTGAGCGCAAATCCGCCCTCTTCTCCCTTGCTTCCTCAGAAGTACTTCTCATTAATCTCTGGGAGCACCAAGTTGGCCTGTACCAGGGCGCAAACATGGGTCTTCTAAAGACTGTCTTTGAGGTCAACCTTGGTCTGTTCGGCAAGAAGGCTCAAGATGGGTATGTTCGCTCCGTTTCATACGTACTTCCGTGACCTTAGTTTCCCATGCACAGCTCTCAAGGCCGTACGCTGTTATTATTCGTGATTCGAGACCATATTGGTGTTACTCCCCTCGAGAACCTTAGGGCTACCCTCACCGCTGACCTTACGAAAATTTGGGATTCACTGTCTAAGCCACAAGAGCTCCAGGATCGACAACTTTCAGATTACTTCGACCTTGTATTCACGGCATTACCTCATAAGATTCTTGCTGCTGATAAATTCGAGAGTGAAGTCCAAGAGCTGCGCAAATGGTTCGTGGACAAGAAGAGGGATGATTACGTCTTCAAATCCGCTTACCACAAGAGAATTCCTGCCGATGGTGTGGCGTTCTACATGGAGAACATTTGGGTTAGGAAGGTTTCTATTTTCGTAAATCATGCGTTGAAGCCCGATTCTTTTAGCAACAAGTGCAAACGAACAAGGACCTTGATCTACCTACACAACAAGAGCTTCTTGCCCAATTCCGATGTGACGAGATATCCTCCGTCGCGCTCGCAGAATTTACCGAACAATCAAAGTCGCAGCGGAAACCCATCGAGGCAGGCCGTGTTATTGAAGGCCTCGGTGGTTTGATGCGAAATTGGAGGTCTCAGGCACTCGGTGAGGATGTTATCTATATTTAGCGAGCGCCGTTCTTATGCGTGAGTAGAGCGCTACGACCGTGATGCATCTCGCTATCATCAAGGGGTGTATAACCGCAAGCGCGCTGACCTTCTTGGAGTTCTGGACTCCACACTTTCTCCTCTCTTCCTTGGCCAGCTCAAGAACCTGCACAAGACATGCCTCAGCGCCTTCAAAAAGGAAATTCTTGACGGCTTGCGCGGCGACGAGTATAACTTTGCAGACGTAGTTGACCAGGCGCGAACAAAGTGCGAGACGGGATTCTCTGACGGTGCGAAGGAGGCTTTACTGGAGGATACTGACTGGACATGGGAAGACGAACTCGAGTCAATCAGAGAGGAGATTGGCAATGTAGCCGATCAATGCAGGAAGGATGAGACGAAGAAGATGGTCAACCTGATTGAGGTAGGTCACATCTGAGCTGTTTCCAGATATTCATCTCAATATTCGCTGCACAGAGGAACTTCAAAAAGCAAATTTCCGAACCGGTTGAGATCAATCTCAATCAAGCTACACCCGACATGTGGGACAAGGTATTAAGCACGTTCAAGCAAACGCTTGAGAAAGCCGAGTCGACCTATCTAGCAAAGGCTAAAAGTGCGTTGTGTATATATATGTGTGTTCTTCCCACTGAGGTATGATGAAGGCTTTAACTGCACGGATGAGGAAAATACCACGTCCCTCGCTGCATTGCGGAAGCGTGCCTGGCTCGCTCTGCGCGCCAAGATTGATGAACAGACTGCTGATGCTGTCATCCTCAGCAAGTTACGATCTCACTTCGAAGAGCGCTTCCGCTATGATGACAGTGGTGTTCCTCGGGTCTGGCGGCCAGACGATGATATTGATGGAGCCTTCAGGTGGGCTAAGGATAAGGCACGTGTCCGCATCATGATTTTCTCCATGCGCACACTTACGTTTTGAACGACGTTTCAGACCCTGGATCTCATCCCTCACTATGCCAAGATCGCTCCTAGTGATCCTTCGCTTGAATTCACGCTACCCTCCGAGTCCTCCGATCCATTAACTTCCACCGATGAATTCGATTTCTCCTCCACGCTCATCATCTTCACCGAGACGAAGTCTATCGACCTTGCTTCACGCTTCCGAAAGGATGCAGATGCATATTATGTCGAAGCAAAGCGCAGCACTGTCATGAGCATTGCACAGATTCCATATTGGATGTACGGTGTACTTGTTGTGCTTGGTTGGAACGAAGCGATGGTCGTGTTGTTCAACCCTCTGTACTTCACGTTTACTTTGATGTCGTTGGTAACTGCGTACGTATTTGATTCGGATTCCCGTGTCGATGAGGACTTACCATCAATCCCCTTTTTAGCTATATCATTGTCCAGCTAGGCTTGACAGGACCGTTGCTTCAGGTTTCGAAAACAATCTTGGCTGAGGTATGTTCTCATAGTTGCGTTTCGTCATTTTTACTTTTCTCATGGAATATTACTGTGATATAGGTGCAGAGGCAGGCTACCGACCGCTTGCGGGACCACTTCTCAGAACCTGTTTTAACACAGCCCGTGCGGGCAGATTCTGTGGAATATGACGAGGACAGTGGTTACGAGATGAGAACACAGAGGTCACAGCCTATGTAACTTCTATATGGTCTTTTTGTTTTCATCGTTGGGAAAGACAGCATGTTCTAGAGAACATTATGCATAATACTTTTATGTAAGTAATCCTTAGGGTCTACAACGTTCTGTCGATGGCTAAAAAGACGCTATGGTTTTCGCCGACAGTAACAACCGTCGAAAAAGTGATCCGACCCAGGCTCGAACTGAGGACCTTCTGTGTGTTAGACAGATGCGATAACCAACTACGCCATCGGACCGATGATATGATGCTTCAATTACATCAATATGATTGTCTTGAATCTGTAACTGGCATTGCGCTATTCCTAGTCTGACATATCTGCTGATTCTGCTCAGTGACTGAGGCTTGAAATTGTGGACCAGAATGTATCCGAAAGCAAATTTTGTGAATGCAAATACACTTTTCATAAGAGGTGCGTACTACTTCTACTGAGAACAACACTCCAGAAGAGAAGACGAATGAATACAACCTAAAAATTTACGAACGACGCGCCTTTGGCATTCCTTACTGAGGGCCCAAGGACAGCCAAAATCGGTTGGTCGAACAAAATGAAATCTGGTCTATTGATATGAAAGCAGCTGGAATTATACTAGCACGACTAATTACTAGGGTTTGGCGTTGCCAACTATGATGTTATACATGCACATTTATTATTGCGCGTTGCGCGGTCTGCGCGCTGCGCGTTTCGGTGAATTGAGAGTGCCCACCTTGCGCACTTTGTTGCGGTTGCTTGCGCGTTGTTCTCAATCGAATAGCCCGCATGATGCGCGTTTCTATAATACAAGCATTTGCAGCTACACGAAGAATCTACCACCTACAAGCACATGCACAAGGGGTATTAAGTCAAATTCGACGATAAGTCTATGAATCATTGGCGGCATGGTGCACGTGTGGCTAGTCAAGAACATGAAGAAATAACTTAAACGACTTCAATTATACCGGGGATGAAGAGCGAAAATCAGCCGCTGTGCTAGTAGGCGGTTACAGGTCAAAACTTCATGGATGAACACTGATAAGCCTAGTTAAATGCTGCTCTGAGTTCGATGATCTGTGGAACATGACTCGGAATTCCTGGGGCAATACTACGCCAATACAGCCAAATGTGGATTGAAATACTTCGAGGCTACATGGTGCCAATATGTCATGGCGAGATCAATGGGCTTGGACGGTGTGGAAATATAAATTAGATCAGGTACACCAAAGACACGACTTTCTGCATGTAAATGATGGAGGATGTCGAGTTGTCAATGCCTACTGTTGTCCAGCGTCGCCAGCAGGGAACCCTGCTAATAGCGTTAAGTGGAAGTGGTCCATAAATAAATTGACCGTGAAGTTCTTTCTCGAACTATCCGTCGAGTCGCAGGTATGGGTACTAGATCTCAATGTCTTCAACGTCGAGCAAAGAAAAGATTGATAGATCAATAATAGATACAAACAAGCCGTCCTCATTCCCACATGTCAGAGACACGACGTGACGAAGACGAAGACAGTTCCTTTTCACAACCTACACACTCTTATGTAATATTGAATTCTCGTGTTTTCTATCACTAGGCCTCACTAGGTCTTACTCGTCACTCCCTCTACGGTTGCAAGGCCCTTTGGATTGCTTCCAGAGCAACTACATGTCTTCCTTGCCATCTGGAGGCCCATTTTTAACTCCTCTTCCTGAACAGCACCTCTTTCTTGGTAAAACCTTGATATCTCGCAAGTGTACAACAGTCAGCAGCTTAAGAAAATAGCATTCGGGATGGTGTTGGCTTTGATCCTTGGAGGGCACACTTTTTCCTGCGTCTCGCAGCCATTATGCACCACCGGCATCTTGAGATCGCCGCTGACAATGGTTGTACATGTTTTCTCGGAAGATGGCTGGCTTTTCGAACGAGCAACTGCAAGACTTCGTCCTACTTCCTCAGTGTCAGACCGGCATTGCATTTGGATATGTATGCCCTTCCGGAACGATGTGTAGACTCTGTAGAGTATTATTCGCAGTGTATTTGATATCTCATGAAGTTTTGCCCACCCACTAGCCAAATACTTAGTTTTTGAAAGCACACGGCTCGCGAAAACGAGCATGCACAACAACGCGCAAGCACTAGCAACAAAAAAATTCATGACGGGGGTCTCAATTCACCGAAATGCGCTGCGCACAGACCGCGCAAGCACTAGCAAAAAAAAGGAGCGCATGGCGGGAGCTCTCGAGTCACAAAAACGCGCAGCGCGCAGACCGCGCAACGCGCAATAATGAATGTGCATGTATAACATCATAGCCAACGTAGACCTTGCTGCGCTTTTATGTTTTTTTTTGGGATCATTTAGGCCTTACAGTCAGCTTCAAATCGATAGACCAGATCTGATTTTACATCGCTCGCCCGACAAGTTTGTTTACATAGTCTTGGAGCAAGACAAACAAGCATCCCCGACCATTATGTTACCTATTGACCATCTATGGAGCGCGTCACTTAATGGCCGCCACTTTTGCCAAAAAAATATAACACACAGGGATGACATCCAAATG
The DNA here is from genome assembly GCA_029603245.1 of Rhizopogon salebrosus TDB-379. Classification (NCBI taxonomy): domain Eukaryota; kingdom Fungi; phylum Basidiomycota; class Agaricomycetes; order Boletales; family Rhizopogonaceae; genus Rhizopogon; species Rhizopogon salebrosus. The sequence goes on from MU837491.1 coordinate 34,653, forward strand.
ATTATTCTTTTGACAAAAACACTCTAAATAAAGCTAAGAAAAGACCTACAAACCCGATTTA
>MU837492.1:0-24464 GCA_029603245.1 Rhizopogon salebrosus TDB-379
ATCCTGCCGCTGTTGCCGACGAAACCAATAGCGAAACCAACGACAGTCGAAACCAATTTGTTTTCCTTTGAAAATCGAAACCAGAATTTGAAACCAACGTCGAAACCGAGTGGAAAACTCTACTGTGAACGTACCTAATATCATGCATAAAACATTCAAGTGCAATGTGGTACAAACAAACGTCGATAGTCCCTGCAACACAATATTCACGCTTACTCGTTCAGTCCAAGTTCATTGAATTCAACTACCTTCAGCCTAGATCCAACGATGAATGCATTAATCGCAAACGGGTCTCTCCAGTGATACGCAGCAAAAACTATTGTGATTTCACGTTCCACATCGTTGAATCTCCCATCTGCCACAGATTTTGACCCTGGCGAGCAATGGAAGCGTTGCCTCAAAGTCGGCATCGAGAACCAATTACACGGTCAACCAGGTCAAGCAGAATCACCTAGACGCCTTGAGAGAAAGCTCAGTCACCGGTCGACACCGTCGAGCGCAAGGGATTGACTGAGGTGCGTCGTGCTACAATGAAGTACATGCGCAATCCTTCTGAGGAGCGATTTCATATTGCACTAGAACGTGAGCGCCAATAGCACGGTTTGGCCGCCAGTCAGACGTTTTAGAAGTGATCGGAAAGTATAAGTATGTTAAAGGAACAGCGAGCACTTTTGGATAAGAGCGCAAGGAGAACAGGTGGAAAAGGGCGAAATTAAACCGGCGGACAGCCTCAGACCACAGTAGGAAAGAGCCTTCCCACCGACTATCATACCTGAAGACGATGACAGAAGCCTAGCCAATAATCGGCTACTGCATCGGATCCATCGCAAGGTCTTATCAATTCACTCCGGGGGTTGAACCATCCGATCGCTTCCGGAGGCTTTGGGGATATCTAGAAGGACGATGGTAGGCCAAGTTTGCGGCACTTCCTGCTGTTATGGTGAACGTATATAGCAGTAAAGACCTTTTGTGCTTTTGAGTCAGATGAAGATTCAAGTCGAGCTGAACAGCCTAATCGGAGTCTATCAGTATGCCTCAACGTATGATGTGGTAGAGCTGAAAACTTCTTTTTTTCTTTCACTTTTTCGAAAATGACAACGATACAAGGAGTAGTAGACCGATTTCTCCCGTTTTCCATACTTGTGGTTGTACAACAATCCACTAAGAATATAAATAATTTTTCCGAGGGTCCTATCTCGCGAGGTAATGGACTATATATACAATTCGTTACACCGACAGGTCAGAGGAAGAACTCATCTCCATCACCACCGTAACTGACCGCTGTGGCTAGTAAAGCACGACATTCAGTCTTATTCCATCAACATTAACGTAAATGAAAACTACCAACCATGACAGCCTGAACAGGGCAAGTGGGACGTGTCTCTTCATCTTGGGAATGTTTAGTCCCACTCACTCGGGATGCCTGGAGTTTATCGTCTTGTGAATCCTTAAGACGCTGGGCGCTATGATGGATACGGAATTCGTCGGTGCCTGTGTTGGGCTGCAGATAATATGGCGCATTCAGGAGTGCAAGGAATGAGTTGACATATACTTCAAACGGCCTGGTTAGTATGATTCTCGTATAATGTTTTTGTCATACATTTAGCCACTGAGAATTCAACTGCCATGTAGATGAAGTTGTTCGGCATCACCGCACACTAGTATAGGAAACCATCAGAGACGAGCTATACAGCACAACAATTGGGGCTTCACTGTTATGCAAGCCACCAACGAAACTATACTGGACGGTTTATGAGTCGAGGTATGGGTCAGCTGAAAGCAGAAATACCTCGTCAGACTGCCGGTATTTATGGTGTAACCCATGATCTTCGTTAAGAAGGTATCAGTGCTAAATAATTCATGTTTAGTAGATGCCTAAAATGAATGGTCATTTTTTTACCTTGAGAACCCAGTACGGGAGGTAGCAAGGAAGTAGCATAGCGATGATGCAATAACAAAATCGATGAAAGCAATCAAGCCCAAATCCATGAGTGTCGCCCACTCCATTCCAACGAAATCCGAAAACAGATGGCACTGATATCTGCTCGGAGTCAGTATGCCATGGTTGTCCACTTTTTTACTCACACTTCAAAAGCAACAACTTATTGTTGGGTTAACATGATAAACCAACAAGAGTATCATCGAACTCTCACCAATGGCAGCACCTGAAGGGATTTTCAAGATTAATTGAAGAACACTTATAAGGCTACTGCAGTCTCGAACTCACCTAAAGCCAGGATGACAATGATGTACTGATGTTGCATCAACAGAATGAAATGACATGGTATAAACATTGATTGCGAACTCACCACTATTATAGGGAGCGCTCTTGAGCGTCCCTTGCTAACTATATTCACCACATCAGTCACAATAAATTCGTTGATGAGGAAACAAATACCTATCCATATGCGGTATGCATACATGCTATGGACCAAAAGACATTGATTGACTGTGCATATGACGTTGCGCATTGAACTTACAAGTGTATTACCCACACAGTGAACATCTGTGAGATGTGTGTCTGGCGCAGACTGCATAGCTTAGAAAATGCAACGTACGGCGAGTACTATCTGAAGCTGCAAAGCCCCTCAGTATCATAGTAGATACGACCAAAGTAGATCTCACCTTTCCACTCCATACAACTTCCGTGAGCGCATCGAAGTTTGCATAGTCAGTCACTAGATAATAATAGATGCAATGAATGACCAAGGCCAAGTGAAAGGCATCAAGCGCCCTGAATGTTCATGGCACCATGAGGACTCTAAGTTGGTGCCCTCTGTTAGTTAATGGGATACATACCAAAGGCCGATGACCTGATTTACTAACATCAGGAAAAGAGCTTATAAGGAGGTGGTGTGGACGTACGACCAGCTTAAATAATGTTATCCCTGTGCCCCTATGCGTCTGAAAGTAGATGAAAGCTTGAACATTACTAAGACCGAAAAGACTGTTCCACGAGATATGCGAAGAGGAAGAACTCAGTGTTGACTGCGTAGTGAGCAAATAGTTTGCTTACATTGCTGCAAAGACTGCCCCGATAAAAATAGCCCCGAACGTGTTCCGCAGGTCAACAGATGGTAAGAGATCCTGCGTCGAGGAGGACATTGTTGAATGGGTCGATTCCGAGGATATCCGAATGCCCTTAGAATGCTATATATCCCTCAGCCAACAATGCGGCTGATGACATTACCTCCGATCTGTTAGGTGATGTATCCTTGCTTTCCTGTGTTGGAACGCTGATCTTTCACATATGGCAATGTTCAACCAAAGTAAGGAAGACTCTGATGAGACAGTGTTTCGTTCGAATGCACTTTGTCACATTTCTTAATTCAGCGGAATGACCTGCGTACATATTACTATATAATTCAGACCCATCTAAATGCCCAGGAAAGACCCGCTACTCACTATTGAGCGATCTCTTGGAGCCAATGCAAAATTGGATATCATTCCGAATCGTCATATGACCAACGTACGCTAAAAGTAACTCGGAGCCCGAGGGTAAAGTTGGCCAGGCCTACGAAGGCCCGCAACTAATCATGAATCATGATGATACCTGTGCGGCAGTTCAGTGCCCGCTGTACGTTGTACGCCGGATCTGATGCCTGCCTAACTTTACCTGTATGATATACCATAATCAATCACTTGTTTGACTGCCCGGGTGAGAGCTTGGCTCAACCAGCTGTGTGGCGCTGTGTGGTGTTGTGCAATTTGTGGCAGTGTTGTCAAAGTTAATATTGAACTTCAATATTGACGGCTTGACCGTGGGTCAGACTTTCAGTGTCAAATTGTGTGGTGCAGTACATCAGCTTAGTTTTGCTGATTTGGCATAGTACCCAGTCTAACGATCATCGCGGCAAAAATTCTTATGACCTCAAATACAACAAACGTGATAATTGATTACAGTTCGACGGCGAGCCGCGACTTGGCAAGGCGTCCGCAGCAGGGGCGCAACTACATCATTCATATCAGAACTTGTGAGTCATCAGTAATATCTGTGGCTCACTGCCAGTGATTCTCTGATGATCGCGTCCAGTATTGCCTGACCTTGCAGCCCACCACATGTCAGAGTCTTGTCACCCCCGCCCAACATGCAATTTGGGCTAGCCGGCACAAGCCGAGTTTAGCAAACAGAGAGGCAGGGGGTGACCACGTATTAACTTCATGATACAAGCCAAGTCTGTCAGCGGTGGAGTGAGATCATTTGAGCTTCCCTTTGCATTGGATACAGCAGACAGATCTAGCTTTTGAGCTCCCGAAGCCTTTCTCCGCCATTGATTTGATGGAGTGGAGGACACACCTATGCATTCAGCTAGGACAGTATCTGGCGCGGAAGGATTCGCCGCAACCTGATCTTAAATATATTACCAATTCCCACTCACCAAAGGTCTGGCTCCCGTCCATCCTTCCAATTTTGTCTTGACTAAGAGTACGACTCTATAAAGGACAATACACTTTAGTCTTGGGGACCCCTGGCGACCATCTATCACGCGTCGGAGAACGGTACTTCAATATTGCTCGTTGGGGGAGCACGACGACTACTACATTCTTGTATCTTATCAGTGCTGCCCAGGCGAAGGAGGGGGAAGTCAAGAAGGAGGTGCAGATCATGAAACGGGCAGAAGTCAGACAGTAGGAGGAGGAAGTCTGCACACCGAGTATCTCTGTTTCTGCGTCAGATTCGCTGCAAGCTCCTACCAATCAAGCGTCCAGGGAGAAACAATGGGGCCGAATGAAGTTATCCGGTAGAGCCTGTGGTATATCTCCTACCGTTCTGCTGGGGGTGATGTAGCTGACGGATTTGAATGACGATACCCTGATGAGAAGTCCGAGGGTAGTAAAGTATCCTTCCATGAATGTAACTGATGACGGCTCGCGTCGAAAGCTTTAAATAATCTCAAACATGACTGTATTATTCCACTTGCAAGCAACTTCAGGGCCTACCCACGAGGACATGGGGAGTTTTCCTGGGCTTCCTTGAGCGCCACCAAGATACGTTGTCATCTCAAGGTAAGTTCTCTCTTGTAAAACTTTTCGGGTATTGCAGATACCCCCTGACCTGTTTTCCCGCTTCACGTGAATGGTACTGCTGCGAAGGCAGACCCGATAAGAACTATGTTTATACGGTAAGAGATCCTGTATTGAGGAGGTCATTCGAGTACTACCAATGGACCAATTCAGCGATATACATATTATACCAGGTACCATATTGACATCCAAGAGTGTGATGCGAAGTCTGGCGATCTGGCGTGCATCTCCTCGCTATCATGTTCCCCCGTGGTCAGACATGTGGTCGTTCCTTACTACATAATCTTTTTCTCAAAACAACAATGATATAAGGAATAGTGTACCGATTTCTTTCGTTCCTGCACTTTTGATAGTACAACATATTACTAGTAAGGATGCATAGGTGATTTTCCCGAGTTCTACCTCGCGAGGTAATGGGCTGACCATAGTGATCCGTCACACTGATGAGGAAGAGGTCATCTCCGTCTTCACCGCGATCGGCCGCTGTGGCTAGTAAAGCATGTCGATTAATCCTATGTCATCAACAGTTACTCAAACGAAACTACTAACCATGACAGCCTGAACAAGGCTTCTAAGATTGTGACTCTTCGTCATGGTGAGGTTTAAACATATTCATCTGGGATGCCTGGAGGCCCTCGGCTTTCTGCTCGCTACTGTGCAGCGACGGGCGGTGTGCACGGAATTCTGAAATAACAACGTGCTCCGTAGGGTTGGGTTGCAGGTAGTATCGTGCATTCATGAGTGCAAGGAACGAGTTGACATATACTTGAAACAGAAGCACTGGTCAGCACGATCCATGCAGAATCCTTTGGTCGTACATTTGGTAACTAAAAATTCAACGGCCACGTAGATAAAGTTGTTCGGCATCACTGCGCACTGTAGGAAATCATCAGGGACGAGCTATGTGGTACAAAAGCTGGGACCTCACTGTAATGAGGGCTACCATTGAACACATGCTGGACGAAATATAAATCGAGGTATGGAGTCAGCTGGAAGTAGTAGTACCTTGTCAGACAGCCGGTATTTATGGTATAGACCATAAGCTTTGTTATGAAGGAATCGGTGCTAAATAAATCATATTTAGTGTAGCAGATGCTGACAGTGAACGGACACCTCCCTACCTTGAGAATCCAGTACGGGAAGTAGCGAGGAAATAGCATAGCGATGACGCAATGACGAAATCGATAAAAGTAATCACGCTCAAATACATGAGCGTCGACCACTCAATTCCAACCAAATCCGTGAACAAACGGCTCCGATATCTACTCGACGTTATCAGTATGCCGTGCTTGTACGTTGTTTCACTCACACTTCGACAGTAACGACTTGTTACTGGGTTAAAATGATGAACTAACAACAATAATGTCATCGGACTCACCAATGGCGACACCTGCAGGGATTTTCAAGTTCGATCAAAGAACGGTTCCAGGATTACTACAGTCTCGGACTCACCTAAAGAGAGGGTGACAATGATGCTCTAACGGTGCATCAACAGAATGAGATGACATAATGGTAGTACACCGATGCTGATTGCAAACCCACCACTATAACAGGAAGAATTCTTGATCGCCCCGTGCTAACTATGTCTTCACATCAGTCATGGCAACGTAGTTGGTAGGTGAGCAAATACCTATCCATATGCGATAAGCATACAGGCTGTGGACCAAAAAGCATCAGTTGATTGTGCATATGACGTTGAACATTTAACTTACGAATGTACCACCCATACGGTGAACATCTGTGGAATGCGTGTTTGAGGTGGATCGCAGAGCTTATGAAATATAACTTACGTTGAGTGCTATCTGAAGCTGCACGAGCCCGTCAATATCACAGTAGTAGAGAGCGCACATGTAGATCTTACTTTGCCACTCCACACAATTTCCGCGAGTGAATCAAAGTTCGCATAGTTAGTCACCAGATAATAGTAGATGCAATGGATGATCAAGGCTAAGTGAAGAGCATCGAGCGTCCTAAAGGTTCAGGGTAACGTAAGATCTCCGAGTCGGCGTCCCTGGTCATCGGGATACATACCAAAGGGCAATGACCTAAATGTACTAACATCAGCAATAGAGCTGATAAGGAGGCAGTATGGACGCACAGCTGACTTGAAGAATGTCATCCCTGTGTCTCTATGCGTCTGGAAGTATATGAAAGCTTGCACATTGCTAAGACCGAAGAGACTGTTCCGCGAGACATGACGAACAGCAAGAGCTGAGCTTTTAGTTCTCAGCGAGCAAATAATTTGCTTACATTGCTGCAAGGGCAGCACCAATGAAAACTGCCCCGAACGTATTCCCCAGGTCAATCTGCGGTAGGAGTGAGGTGGACATCGTTGGCTAGGTCAATTCTGCCGGTAACAGAGTTAACTCCAGCGGGTTTTATATCCTTCAGCCAGCATGGAAGCCTGATTCCATTAGTATGTACCTGTTATGTGATGCATCATTACTTTGTCAGCCTAAGGCTAAACGGCGATCTGTCACATCAATGATCAATGATCAAGGCGGTGTTTCGCTTAAATGTACACCGTTCGACATTTTCTAGTTCGCCGGAATCGCCTGGGCACACCGTATGCCAGTGCAGACAACGTAACAGCCATTGGATCAGGACATTCACCTGGACGCCCAGTAAATAAGACCCGTTATTCACTATCGGGATATTTACTGGAGGAGTTGCAAACTGGGGTATCATTCCATCATCTCAACTACCAACACCGCGGACGGGGGCCCATCCGCAAACGGAGAAAGGGGTGAGTGAATTACCTGGGGTCGCTCTTGGTACTCGCACGCTGAGCTGTGTACAACGGTCCGGATTTGATGTCAATAGATAGGCCCATATGTCAGTCACATGACCTCTCGAACTAGTTACGAACCGTAGCGAACACATTTCTCACTTCTCTACTCGCACCGTGACGGACTATAACCTCCTCTACAATTGAAAGCAACGGCTCAGCGGTACTCACATCAATTTCATCATCATGCAGTACATTCGTCTGGAATCCTATCACTAGCAAGTGGCAAGGCGCAACTCCCAGTGCTGCTATAATATGCGCGACTTGTGGTTCTCCTGGTTCTCCTAGCAGAGTCAACTTCTGCTGAATGCTTGTCGAAGTGTAATATCAGCGAAGACGGGATGTGTGACCTGCGTGAATGGCAGTGGTGAGTCTCGAGACGGCGAAATGTGATCCATCACGAGGGTCTCAAGATGAGGGAAAGCCTCTGAGGCGAGGTGTATGACATGGGCGGTAGCGGTCTGGAGGTGGAGATTATGTATGGCGGTGGCGGTGGCGGTGGTGGTGGGAATAGGATTCAAAAAAAATTGGTTTGGGAGACGTAGGGGACGTATGTTCGGTGCACTGAATTTGTCGGGATATGTCCCGTAACATTCCAAGGTTGTCAAGTGGGGAGTATTCAATACGGGTACGTCGACACCAACTCTCCTTGGGCATGCCGGTGGCGATTTGGATCCGAACACGAGTGGTCGGGCAACGATGTGAAGGGTGAAAGGCTCACTTCCAGAGCGGGGAAGCCCAAACCGTATGAGCGATAGAAGGGACGAACTCGAAGGTCAAATTCGACCTTGAAACGTAGTTTCTACCTGGATGCGCGACAATATCCTCCTTGTTGAATATGCAACAACCCGCCAAAAGCAGCACACCTGGGTGAGGACTAGACGAGGACTGGCAAAGTTGATCGAGATGGTTCTGACCGATGGCCCGAACAAGTCGGAGAGAGAGAGCGTCATCAAATTCAACGGAGAGGATTCTGGGGTAGCCGGGAGCGTCGTAGACAGCGGACAAGAATACTTGTTGTAGAAGCTTGACTGGTAGGCAATGCATCGATGAATGAGGGATCCTGAATAATGAATTGAATGGATGAATACTAGGTTATCGCAGTTTCCAAAATAGCTAACCCTATCCACCACACCGTGACGTGTTTCTGGTCTGAAGTCAACTTTTGTGGTTTGGGTCGTCCTCATCGCCGTTCCCCATCGTTTACTCGCTGTGTTCACCGTTGCTGGCAATGGCGATGGCTACTACTAGTTTGACGCCATTATACACTGTCCAGGAAGCTTCAAGACAGTCCACTAAAGCCTGGAAGAATGATCTCACTAACCTCTTCCGTCTGGCGAAGGATCGATTTGCAGATGTCGTCTGGGAACTCCACTCGGACGATAATCACGACAACCATGATGAACTTTGGGGTCATAAAGGTGAGTATGCTATGTCTCGCTCGTTGTGCCTGCGCTAATAATGTCTAGCTATCGTGTATGCACGTGCCTCACATTCTTTCCAGCAGCGCTATTTTCCATTCCGTCCTCCTCCCATAGCCTCTCCGACTCTCTACTCCACAAGTCCTTCTCCAGCGCCAGCCCAATCTGCCATGTCCTTGAGTCTTACCCTCGACTATGCTCAGATTTCCCGTTCACCATACCGCTCATCATCCCCTTCACCCTTTACCATCACGCGCATACCAGCCATTAGTAGCACAGCACTGCTTTACAATGAATTAGAATACCTATACACAGGCGAGGGACTCGGCGAGGCGTTTGAATCTCCGTTTGACACCACTGAGTCGCGCGAGCTCGTCGGTGCGGAGGAGAACCGTACCGACAAGCTGCGTAAAGATCTCGTGTTCATGTGGCGATCTCGCCTTTATTCTGACATGTGCATTGTCCTATCTGGTACATTTTCCTCGACAAACCACAAACCGACAACCGTTACTTTCTCTTCACACCGCTTCATCCTTGTGTCGCGCTCTCCCTACTTCTACGCACAGCTCCTGAACAGGGCTCAGCCAGCAAAGCCTGGGGAACCGATCACAGTCACACTCCCCTCACCTCCTTTTACCCCTGCCTCTCTCTACTTTATACTGGGGTACATTTACACGGGGACCCTTGTATTCTCCCACCGGACGTATGACCTAGTCACCGCATTCGCGATCCTTAAGTCCGCGACGTACCTGTCTTTGGACGGGCTGGTTGCTGAAATTCAGGCCCGGATCGTGTATGAGATGCTTCACGGGTTGTTCCATGCATCTTTGGAACTCAATGAATACGAACGGATTACGGGTTCCAAATGGGGTACTGGAGGGTGCCGTTGCAGACAGTGCGCGCGGCGAGCGCCACGTTTACTCGAATTCGCACTTGCAGACGGCGTCAAGAACACATATTTAGAAAGGGGTGCTCGACGGGCATTGGTGAGTTTGTTTGGGGAAGGCTGGTGCATCTCTGAGTTCGCATCTCTACCGCCGAGAACCCGTAAAAGTTTACTAAAGGGTTTGGCGAAGAAGACCACACCGCTGAATGTGTTCCCCCTTCTGTTCGCCGCGCAGCATGCGATGAAGAAGCTTGATGTTGTTATCGATGCATGGGGAGACACTTCACGGGAGATGGTGCTGCAGGCGCAGAAGGTAATCGACGACTGCCTTGTGAGTCAGAGTGCCGAGTGCTTTGAACAGGAAGACTGGCTACAGATCATGGAGGCAGATGGGGTAAGGCTTGAGGATAGCGAGCGGGTTGCCTGGGTGATGGAAGCAATCAAACGCGGAATGGTTGAGAAACACGCTGGAATGATGTATCAGGTGAAGATTGGTGTGATGCCACCTATTTATGTGCTGATATTTGGTCAGACCCTTGTGAATATCCTCCTGCGACCACACCTGACAGATGATGACGCTGCCATGCATTCCACTACATCGCACATCTGCGTGCAGGTCAAGGACGTGCGTGCAGATCTCATCCGGTACATCCGAAGACATTGGATGGGCGCGCGTCAGCAAGGCGGTTTCGATGGCCTTGAGGGCTGGGCCGTCAAAGAAATCTCTCAGGGTATGCTGATATGTGCCTGTGCTATCTTACTCTCTGATGCTAGAGCTCCTTTTTTTTAAAAAAAAAAAAAGAGCTGGGGGTTTCAGTTGATGACCTTGTATCACCCGCTCAGCCATCCAACCCCTGGCGCACTGCCTTCCGAAAATCTTCTGCAACCGCAGATGCAGAGTCTGATACAAGTGAAATTATGCAACCTTTGGCGCAGTCTGTGTTGAATGTATGGACATTTCGTTGAAATGTACAGCTGACTCACACAGCTAGCTAGACCATTATCCCTACTTGTTCGGAAACAACTGCCACAGAAGAGCAGACCAGCCAAGAATCAACAGGTTCTGGGTCAGATTCACTGCAAGATCTCACTCATCTACTCCAGGGAAAGTCGAACTATCCTATCACTTCTGGAGGTTTTGGGGATATTTGGAAGTGCCATTTAGTGAGGCTGAACGAAACCGTACAGGTAGGTTCAAGCTCGTGACAATTTCACCGATGATCATGCTGAACATGTTGTAGGTAGCAGTGAAGACTATTCGTGCTTTCGATTCGGATAATGATGTCTTGATGCAGAAAAATTCGAGGGTAATGTCTTCCCTTATGACATGCTAGTTCATAGATGATAACTCGGCTTAGAGAGTGCGTCGTGAGCTGAAAGTATGGGGTCGTCTCAAACATGAACGTATCCTTCCACTGTGGGGAGTGGCAGACTATTTCGGGCCCTACCCCGCAATGATTTGCCCATGGGTTGATAACGGAGCTCTTACGGGCTTTCTTGAGCGCCAACAAGACACGTTATCGTTCCAAGACAAGTTCTCTCTGGTAGACCTTTTTTCGCGAGTTGTGCGGATTCTTGCTGACATGTTGAGACACTTCAGCTGAACGATATCGCCCTCGGATTGCAATACCGTAAGTCGTCCACGTCCATCACTGTATCCAAATTTTCAACCCTCATACCGGCTCAGTTCATAGCAAATCAATTGTCCATGGTGACTTGACAGGGGTACGTGACAGCCACCAACAGACGATGTACTCTATCACTCACGCAAACCTTTCAGTCAAATGTCTTGGTTCATGGCGATGGTCGAGCATGCCTTGCTGATTTTGGTCTTTCAACCATGCTCCTGGAGTTCATCGGACCCTCTTATCTCACGAGCTCCATCAGAGGGAACATCCGATGGGCTGCTGCAGAGTTATTCGATATCCCGGAGGACGATCAAGATGAGGCAGCGGTCTGTCTTAGCATCGAATGCGACATATACTCATTTGGCAGTATCGCCTTGCAGGTCAGTGATTTGATTCTCAAACGAAAGGTCTCGTTCACTTTGCATGTGCTCTAGGTGCTCACTTGCAAGGTACCCTACTACAACGTGAAGAAGGATAATGTAGTGTTGGGACACGTCATCAGGGGTAAGAAACCAGAGCCTCCCAAGGAATCGCCAATAGTGGAACTGCACTGGGAGTTCATACAGCGTTGTTGGTTGCCTCGTGCAAGTCGACCGTCGGTTGGAGAAATCGTAGAGTTTGTAGCATGTGCGCGACAAGCTCTAGTCTCCTGAAGTGCCACAACATCCGAGACCAATGAATGTAACACTCCTAGTACTATAATTTTGCCCAGCCAGTCGAGTATTTCCGCCAAAGCCGAAGACTGTTCCGTTGCGGCGAACAGGAAGGGCACAGCTTTGGCCGCAGAGTGATCAAGATGTTGCGTTCAATGGGGAGGCATCGTTGACTGCCAGTGTGCTAATGATTGCTGATTCAGTTGGAGTTGATATGACGGCCTCCGATGAAAACTGAGGACCTTGAGCGAATATGTTTAAACCCCATTGTGACGAAGAGCTATGTTTCGCTCGCCCTGTCCAGGCTGTCGTAGTTAGTGGTTGCGTTTGCGTCCGAGTCAGTGATGTAGAATATGATTAAACGACGTGCTTTACTAGCCACAGCGGCCTATTGTAGAGACGATGGAGATGAGTTCTTCCTGACTGCTACATGACTGATATTACCTGTTCGTAAGAAGCTTTGAAGCAAAATATGTAACTCCTGGGACGCTCTTGAAGATGAGGTGAATGGAATGTCCTCAAAACTGGAGGCATTGTCCAAACCAAGCCAACATTTGGAACCTCGCACTCATTGTGATACCTCTGCATAGCCACGAAGATGCGGTGACTTTTTATCGAAGGTATGGTTGGATTATAAAAAATCGATAGACCTCGGCACAGGCACGCGAATTAGCTGTCCTCATCCCCTCCCCTCCTGTTTCCCCTCTCTTCTTGCTCATTTTCTTGACAGTTACTTCACATCCATAGACCAGACTTACGGACCAGTCAGCCCACATCGTGGCAATTCACAAAACATCCAAAAGTTCTGCACGAAAATTTGGGCGTGCCGAAATACTACAAGGGAAAGTCTTGGGGTAGCTGAAGCGATGAAATTGTTAGTGACGGAGAATGCTATAACCCTGGAACCGAGTACCAAGTGAGTCCCGTTGTGAACTCGGGAGTGAAGTCGATCGCGTTGCCTTTGTCATCTTTCGCAGAAGAAATATCCAGCGTGGCCAACATTGTCACGATGGCGGACCACAGGGAGGTGTCAGCAGTATGCCGTCCTGATTAAGGAGCTCCTTGGGTCATTACATGCTACATGATATTAGAATGACCCAACCCACCTGGGCATATACGCCGGCCTCGGCCAAAAATGTATTCCTTAGGGTCGTCATCCGTCAACAAGCCGTTGGTGTCAAAGAACCTCTCAGGCTTAAACTGACATGCGTCAGGGTACCGTTTTTCATCCCGCGCAATGGCCCTAAAATTCATGTCAGCATTGTGAAAGTCGTGGAGGACTTATCTGACCATATGTTGAGCACGACCGTCGCTCCTGATCCTCGATATTCAGGGTGATGTATATTTGTGTATTGCAAAAATAGCAGACCTTGTGGGATGAAATAACCTTTGTATGTGTCTGCGCTTGAGGTAGCATGTGGTATCCCTTCAAGAGGTCTTCAGTAATGCCAAGATGACTTAGAAGTTAGCAAGGAAGATCACCGAGGGGTCCGATGGGCCTCCATCGGAGAACCTCCCGCACGACTGCATCAACATAGGGCAGCGATGCTCTGTCTTCGAATGTAGGTAACCGATCTCTTCCGACCACTGAGTCTATCTCTGCTTGTGTGCGTGTCTGAACGTCTGGATAAAGCACCATGACTAGGAGGAAGACCATCAAGGTCGCAGTAGTCTATAAAGAGGTCAAGCAGCAGGCAACGTTGTCTGAAATTCATTCACTGTTTCATATGCACCTGTATAGTGTCTGGATGTCAAGCACAAGTGCGTCTTGCGAGCAGGTTACGCACCCGCAACAGCCGCGGCCGCTGTGCCCTTCAGAGCGGTCTTAAGCATTGCTTGTGATGCCTCATCTTGTTTCTCTATCCCCCGCAAACGTTCTGCCACCATCGAGGATTGACCGAGGAACGAGCTATCGGTCTGGAAAGTATGGAATTGACGTACATAGCCAAGATCAATGAAAGAGGGAGATGCGCACCATATGCTGTTGTACATACTGAAAGGGCAGGTCCCGCATTTCGGTCAAGCAATGGGTCGAAACTTGAGCATCGTGTTTGATCGAGGATCCCCAGCACCAGTGGGGTAATTTCAGCACTGTATTCAAGAAGAGTTAAGACATGCACAAAGCCTTAACTCTTCCTCATGAAGGAAGTCAGGCTCACAGAAGGGGAAGGTTCTGACCATCATTTCTCTTTCTTGGGCCCAGGCACGCCTGCCAAAATCCAGCGCCTTCATGACAAGCTGAACAAGAGGATCATCACGAGGACTGGATTCGTAACCGTACACAGCTGACATCGTAGCGGAGGACGTGAATCTGTAGATGTATCATGTATGAGTAAGCACTTGATATTTAGACTTCAGCTGACGTTGAGAAGTGGAAATGATAATGTTGAGGGTCATCAATCATGTTGACGATCATCTGACGAGCGCGCGTGAGCTGCATTGGGCGAAACTTGTTTGCAGACTCGGGACGGAAAGTTTGGTCGAAGATCCGACGGCGAAGTTGCCATTGATCACTATAAGGTGCAAATGCAAAGCTGAACGACCAGCCAAATCTGCCCGTACCTCAGACTGAATGAGTGGAAGAATATTAGTAGAGCCACCCACGGTTTGAGTGCGGACAAATGTGGTCGACTGGAGTAAATCCGAGAACGCTTGTTCAATAAGGCCTCTGCAACATGCAGAGAGTTGATCACGACCACTTCCTGGTCTAGAATTCGCACGAAAATCAAGTCCCCTGAATATCAATATGAATGGTTTGCTCCATAGGTATGCTAGACTATCTATTCACGTACCGTATGTGGCACCCCATTCAGTGTAAGTCAACCAAGGCTGCTTGGCGTCGATAGACAGAATGCTCCCAAGTAGTGGGAGCGGCACTGGGCCAGGAGGAAGAGACCTGTTGTTTCTGTTCACAATTAACCATCTCAGAGCAGTGATGAACACAAAGGAAGCAGGTAGAACGACAAGGATGGCGAAGGCACCACCAACTGAAGGGAGCATCTTCAGAGTAGTGCTAGGGTAGACCTTCCGCGTACACAAAGCGATCTTTATCATAGGATGAGGCCAACCCAATAAGGCGAGCACGGTGCCACATGCCACGACATGAGTCGCCAATTGGCAATGGGCTAAAAGTTCTTGCTAATCCAGTTAGCAGGCAATTTGAAATTATACCCACTACATACTTTAGTTGGATGGAATGATTGGATCCTACTGCGTCGTACTACGTACATCAGATCAGGTCACAATGGATGAGCGCTAGCTAACAATGTCGTACACCTCACAACGCTGTTCGTGCCTAGGCGCCTGGGCCTTGTTCCCCTTCAACAAACACTTCCCCGCAGCCATCTCCCATGCCTGCCGCGCCTCTCATCCGCGCCACCACCATCAATACCAACAACGTTCCATCGCATCGCATCCATCTCGTCCCCCATCCTGATTCTCGTCGAACCCTTAGCTTAAAACTCATCTCCCGCGACATCAGGGACGGCGACCCCCCACTCCGCATCGGTCGCTACACCAGAGTCGCCACTGACAAGGTCACCTTCAAAAGCGAAGTTGTCTCCCGTGCCCATGCAGAGATCTGGTCAGACAATGGCAAGTTCTACATCAAAGACACCAAATCCTCCTCTGGCACTTTCCTTAATGAACTTCGTCTCAGTCCTGCTGGGTTGGAGAGTACACCGCATCAGATTAAGGATGGCGATATCGTGCAGCTAGGCGTGGATTATCAAGGTGGCACGGAGAATATCCATAAATCTATCAAGTTAATAATCGAGGTGGAACGCGACTTGCAGGCTGCGCCTAATGGTTTCAAGTACGCCCTCTCTTTACCCCCGTTGGTGTGTTTATCTTGACAACTGCAATACCACCTTTCCTCTTCAAATCCCAGCTCTTTATCAAGTCCCAGTAACAGTTGCTCATCCGACCCCAGCTCCTCATCCGACCCCAGCTCCTCATCCGATCCTAGCTCTTCAATCAAACCCGGTTCCCCATCCAAACCCGGTTCCCCATCCAAACCCGGTTCCCCATTCAAACCTAGTTCCTCATCCGAACCAACTGCCTCCACTGTGTATCTAGCTTCGAGATACGATGATGGTGGACGCGGTAACCCCCCGGCAAGAATAAGTCTTTTTAGCGAGAGTTTCACGGTAGATCCCATACTTCCAGGGTTCGAATACCACTCGTTCCTCCCATCTACCGCTCATTTTGAGCTTGACGAGCTTTGGAAGATTCGCCTCAAAGACGATATCAACGATAAAATGCGCCCTGCGGTCGATGAGGCTATGTGGAATTATTACGACACATCGCCCTCACTTGCCGGGGTCGAGCGCGTGCGGTTAACCGAGGAGTACCTTGCAACTATGATGGGACTCCGTAATCAAGCTGAGCAACAATTTCGTATTGCAGTAGAACGTGAGGAGAAGCACCGCAGTTGGGCTGCCGGCCAGACATTAGATTCGGCGTGGAGGCGAAGTGCTATACAGGAGGAACAGGCTATTCTGGACAGCGAAGGGAAACACAAACTTACTTCAGAGGTCTCAGAGTCGCACTCTCATGGCTCCGTACCTGGTAATATTGGCAACAAGGGGCATGTCGGATATGCCAGTCGTGGGGTAGGGTTGTACTCGGATGCTCAGGATGGCATCAGGCGAAAATCGAGCTTTTCCACTATTTCTGTTTCCCCACCGACAAAGGTCTTCCCGCCAATTATTACCCCTGAAGATGACGCTCCTCTCATATCTCATCTTCCGCATCAAGGAAGTGCAGTGAGCGCTACCCTCTCGTATTGGGCATCATCAGCGCCAGACACGGAGGGGGATCACATTTTTACTTTGGAACAGGGCACCGGTATAGCTCGAGATAATGACAGGCAGAGGTCATATGCCCGCATTGATAATCCACCCAGCTCCCCTTCTACCTCCTGTCCATTTGAGGAGGCAGCGGCTAAGCAGGAGGACGAACAGAATGAGGACAAGCTCAGACGCAAGGAGGAGGAACTTCATCGTATGTCTGATGGAGTCACACGCAAGGCTGGTATTTCACCGTACTCGGAAACAACCGCAACAGAGGAACAGTGCAGCGAAGAATCGGCGGGTTCTGCGTCAGATGTGCTGGAAGATCTTTCCGATCAACTGCAGGGAAGGTCTAACCTCCCCACCATGTCTGGAGGTTTCGGTGACATTTGGAAGTGTGAGTTAGTGAAACCGAATGAAATTGTCCAGGTATGCCGAGGTCATGGCAATTTCCCACCTTTGATCATACTGAACACGATGAAGGTAGCAGTGAAGACCATTCGTGCTTTCGAGTCGGATGATGATGACTCGAAACGGAAAAATTCGAGGGTGAGTCTTCTTTCATGGCGTGTCAGTTTATACATGATGACTCGGCTTAGAGAGTGCGTCGTGAACTGAAAGTTTGGCGCCGTCTCAAACATGACTGTATTCTCCCACTATGGGGAGTGGCAAATAACTTCGGGCCCTACCCCGCAATGATTTGCCCATGGGTTCTCAATGGAGCTCTCACGGGCGTTCTTGAGCGCCAACAGGCAACATTGTCGTCTCGGGATAAGTTCTCCTTTGTAAGCTTTTTTTAGCGAGTATTGCAGACGCTTGCTTACCTGTTGATGCACGTCAGCTGAGTGATATTGCCCTTGGATTGCAATATCGTAAGTTGTCCATGACTGCAGTTGAATTTTTCAAACATCACCTGTTCAGTGCATAGTAAATCAATTGTCCATGGTGACCTGACAGGGGTGCGTATGGCGCGTCCGCAGGAGGCGTACTCTATCACTCACCCAATTCTCCAGTCAAATGTTTTGGTTCATGGCGACGGTCGGGCATGTCTTGCTGATTTTGGTCTTTCGACTATGGTCCTAGAGTTTTTCGGTCCCTCCTATCTCACGAGCTCCATCAAGGGGAATATTAGATGGGCAGCCGCAGAGCTATTTGAAGTGCCGGAGGATGAAGATGATGAGGCATCGGCCTCTCTTAGCATCGAGTGCGACATATACTCATTTGGCAGTATCGTCTTGCAGGTTCGTAGTAACCTAATTTTTCATGGAAAGGTCCCGTTTATTTTGCGCCCTCTAATAGGTGCTGACTTGCAAGGTACCCTACTACAATGTGAAGAGGGATAATGTGGTCTTGGGACAAGTCATGACAGGTAAGAAACCAGAGCCTCCCAAGGAATCGCAGATAGTGCCCCCGCACTGGGAGTTTATACAGAGATGTTGGTTACCTCGTGCAAGTCGTCCATCGGTTGGAGAAATCGTAGAGTTCGTGACTTGTGAACGACAAGCTCTAGTCTCCTGAAGTGATTTAGAGTACCCTGACCAATGAATCATCCCTACAATTACTATCGTGTCATTCAGACGTTCTCATTGAGTGACCCGTTGTTGTGTTAGCGGGTACCCATGATGCATGAAGGTACGTAACCTTGACCTACACACAGAGCGGGCAACTTTGATGTAACTTTACGACGTTGCGGCCACTTCCGCCCAGGGTCACCACTAAACACTTCGCGCTGGAGAACCAAAAACCAACAAATCCAAGAAATTACCACACATGGCATTGGCGTCATCTTTACAGCTTTATCCTGTCCTGAACACTTGCGAAAACCCTGTCCTGCTCTTCACAGCCTGCATCACGGATACATGCGCACCTTCCACGTGCCCGCAGGGTAATCATAGTACGACTCTGTAATAGTCTGAGGATTGGTTGGGGTCTGATATCCAGCCCTAATCTGAATCAGCGTGCCAGTAGTGCGATCCGTGCGCACGGCGGCATACAGGTTGAGGCTGCCGGGCATCGCCGTTCCAGTTCACAGCTGCGACCGGCGTACCGGGCTGGCGGATTGGACTCGGAGTAGTTGAGGGTCTGCCTCCGACTCTTAATACGCACGCATGACGCATCTCTCCGTAGCGTTCGACCAGGGTCGGGAAACAATGCGGATTTCCTGAATGGGCAACTTGAAGCCATGACGCAAGGAACCGCCGCAACTTGAAAGGTCTGGTTCGCCCTGAAAGCAAACCTGGATGTACGACCATAGCTCACTGTCATTGAAGATACAACGACTCGCTAACGGTGAAAAGTTGGCCGGGAGTGTGCATTGATCATGGCGGCATCATGCTCGACTTGAAGATACTAGTATGATAGTATGGTACATCGTTGACGAGTAAGCATGGTTCGACCCGGGCCGGTGAACCATCATGATGCATGATGGACGTAGGGTTATGGGTGTTGCAGAGATACATATATGGTGAACGAGTGAAAGGGTAAATCTATCGACCTTCCCGCGTCTTTCTTGCAATTTACCCTTGTGCGCTTGTCCAATGCTGGATGTTCATGATTTTTGGAGTGTACCAGCTTGGAAGATTCAAGAACAACCCACGAAGCGGAAGCCACAGCGCATGTCATCGAGTACATGCTCAGTTTTAATTTTCGTTTGGTGAGCGCTCCACCGCAATGTCGGCCTGAAGTGCTCACTTTGTACTATAAGTGCAAAAGACATGTAGCGTCTAATCCCTTGAAGAGCTTGATCGAATGAGCAGAAAGCCTTACCGTAATCGCTCAAGGTACTAGTACTAACCCATGTCCATAGTCCGAATCCCACGGTCGGCACCCAGTCCTCTCAAACGGCGAGCTGCGACTTGGCAAGGCCCTCCGAGACGGTAGGTGCGTGCAACTACAAATTCACGATCACAACTCATCGAATCCAACCAGCTCTAGCTTGGATCCAACGTCGGTAGTGTAGGGGTACACTAACGACAGACGCATCAATCGCAACTCGATCATAAACGCTACCAAAAAAGCCACATGTTTCTCAATTCCACTGAATCCCGAACCATCCCATCCGCCCCTGATTTTGAGCCCGATGAACAATGGAAGAGTCGTCTTAAAGTCGAGATCGAGAACAACTTGCGTTCCATGGTCAATGAGGCCAAGCAGAATTTACTAGATACCTTGAAGAAAGCCCCGGTCACCGCCATCGAGCGCGAAAGGTTGACCGAGGGGCATCTTGCTACCTTGAAGAAGATCCGTAACCTTGCGGAGGAGCAGTTTCGGATTGCACTAGAACGTGAACGCCAAGAACGTCGTTGGGCTGCGGGCCAGACGTTGGATCAAGAGTGGTCTGAAAGTATGATAAAGGAGCAGCAGGCGATTTTGGATAAGGTGGAAAGAGAGCGCAAGAAAGTTGTCCAGTCTTTTTCGTCCTCCTCGCAGCCTACCGCAGGTGCCTCAGGCTCGCGCGCTTCTGGTCGTCCAGGTGGACATCCAATTTGGGTTTCGCAGGAGCCGACGGAGGGTAAGCAACAAGCCCATTACATCCCTCGTTTAGCCAACCGAGAGGCTTACGATGCTCACGTATTAGCTCGCGCCAGGTTTCCCAGCAGCGGAACGAGACCGCACAAGCCTTTATCCACGTATACAACCGATAGAGATATTGAGTGCTCAAAGCCTTCACCCGCCCTCGACGAAGGAAAGGACATACCTAGATTTGTGCGTCCAGCTACCGACACTGCGAAAAGCATCAAGCCCGAAAAGCTTCAGCGTAAAGCAAGCCCTGCCCCCGCCAGGCAAATCCCAGAATTCTGGGTTCCGTCTATCACTACATCGTCGTATCGGGCATCCCCAGTGCCCGACTACTCGATTTGGCTGCCATCTAACCACCCTGCTCGGCTCCCCTCGCAAGAACTCGAGATCAAAAGAAAGGAGGAGGAGGCAAGAAAGGTGGAGGAGGCAAGTAAGGTGGAGGAGGCAAGAAAGGTGGAGGAAGAGACAAAACGGAAACAAGACGAAATCAAGCGAAAGGAGATACTCGCGAGGAGAAAAGAAGAGGAAGTCAGGAGAAAAGAAGAGGAAGTCAGGAGAAAAGAAGAGGAAGACAGGAGACAGGCAGAAGTCTTCAGACGACAGGAGGATAGATTAGCAAAGCAGTTGGATGAGGAAGCACGACGTGTCGAACAAGATATTCTGCGAAAGTCAGAGGAGGCGAAGCACAAGGAGGACGAGATCAAGCGCAAAGAAGAGGAAGAAGACTCGCAACGCAAAGAACGCGAGGTTAGAAGAAAGTCGAGCCAAGAATTATCAGCTGTTGCATCAGGTTCGCTGCAAGACCTTACCGATCAACTCCAAGGAAGGTCGAACTATCCGATTGCTTCGGGAGGCTTCGGGGATATCTGGAAGTGTGATTTAGTGAAGCTGAATGAAATCGTCCAGGTATGGTTAGCATGTAGCACTCCCTACCGTTATGCTGAACATGATGTAGGTGGCGGTGAAGACCATTCGTGCTTTCGAGTTGGATGATGATGCCTCGATGCGGAAAAATTCAAGGGTAAATCATATCTTGTTCTATGTCGCATCAGTGTATAATGATGTCGGCTTAGAGAGTGCGTCGTGAGTTGAAAGTCTGGGGTCGTCTCAAACATGACTGTATCCTTCCACTATGGGGAGTGGCAAACGACTTCGGGCCCTACCCTGCAATGATTTGCCCATGGGTTGATAATGGAACTCTCACAGGCTTTCTTGAGCGCCGACAAGACATGTTGTCGTCTCAAGATAAATTCTCCCTTGTAAGCCTTTTATGCGGAGTATCGCAGATGCTTGCTCATCTGTCGCCAAACATCAGCTGAAGGATATTGCCCTTGGATTGCAATACCGTGCGTCATCCATCATTGCACCTTGAACTTTTTTTTCAATGTCGGTTCAGTCCACAATAAATCGATCGTTCATGGTGACCTGACAGGGGTGTGTGTCATACAAATATGTTTTTATTGCTTACACGCCGATTCTCTAGTCAAATGTATTGGTTGGTGGCAATGGTCGGGCGTGTCTTGCTGATTTTGGTCTCTCAACTATGATCTTGGAGTTCACTGGTCCCTCCTATCTCACGAGTTCCATCAGGGGCAATATCCGATGGGCTGCTGCAGAGTTATTTGAAGTCCCAGAAGATGACGAAATAGAGGCAGCGGTCTCGCTTAGCACTGAATGCGACATATACTCCTTTGGCAGTATCGCGCTGCAGGTCAGTAACTTTGATTTTGAGGCGAAAGTTTTCACTTCACTTTGTTCCAGGTATTGACTTGCAAGGTACCCTACTACAATGTGAAGAAGGATAATGTAGTGTTGGGTCAAGTCATTAGAGGTAAGAAACCAGAGCCTCCCAAGGAATCGCCAATAGCACTCCTGCATTGGGAGTTTATACAGCGATGTTGGTTGCCTCGTGCAAGTCGTCCATCGGTTGGAGAAATCGTGGAGTTTGTAGCATGTGAAGACAAGCTTTAGTCTCCTGGAGTCTACAGTACCATGACATCCGAAAACCAAACGATGCAGTGCCCCTGCAGTTCTTGCTTTATTCTCATTGAATCTCCCATTGAGCTTGAACACTGATAAAGCCATTAACGCATCATGAGCAAATAGCTCGTTACACTACTGCGAACACACCCAATAAAACTGCCCTGAACGTGTTCATGTGGTAAGACATCTTGCGTTGAGGAGGACATCCAATGTATTGAGCCACTTCAGCTGGATACACTCAAAGGTGTCATTGATACCTAGGTCGTGCGATGCGAGGCCTGGTTAGTCCATTACCCATTGGGGTACTTAAGGGCTCTCAGAAATTATATACGCGTTCTTAGTAAATTGTCGTGCTTCCAGTAGCACCAAAAGTGCGAGGAACAGTAGAAATTTGTGTGGTACATGAGATGAAGAAATGCACAGCAGGTCGCCAGTCCTTCACACGAGTGAGGAAGAGCTCGTCTCCATCTGATCCGCTGTGGCTAGCAAAACATGTTATTTAGTCTTATTCCGTCAACATGAAACTACCAACCATGGCAGCCTCAGGCTGAACAGTGCGAGCGGGATGTAACTTTTTGTCGAGGTGATGTTTGAACACATCCAGCCGGGATGCCTCTAGATCTAACTCCCTAGCGTGCAGCGACGGACGCGATGCCATGGAGTCAACTGCAAGCAGAAATACCTCGTCAAGCAGCTGGTATTTATGGTGTCAACCATCAGTTCGTTAAGAAGGAATCAGTGCTAAATAATCCATGTTTAGGCCAGATGCCGACAGTGACGAACATCATCCGATTACCTCGAGAACCCAGTACGGGAGGTAGTGAGGATATGGCATAGTAGCAATGATGCAATAACGAGATTGATAAAAGTAATCACGTTCAAATATAAGGTGAACATCTGTGGAATGTGTCTGAGGCGGACCACAGAGCTTATGAGATACAATTTACATTGAATGCTATCTGAAGCTGCACGAACCCCTCAATATCATTGATGCTAGAGACGGCCAATGTAGATCTTACTTTTCCACTCCATACTACTTCTGTGAGCGCATCAAAGTTCGCGTAGCTAACCACCAAATAATAATAGATGGAATGAATGACGAAGGCCAGGTGAAGAGCATCAACTTGAACCATCCTAGAGGTGCAGGTACGGTGAGATCACCGAGCCAGCATTTTCAACCATTGCTTTTTGAAAAATACATACCAAAGGAAAATGACCTGGTGTACTAACATCAGGAATGGAGCTGACAAGGAAGCAGTATGGACATACGATCAACTTAAAGGATGTTATTTTGTGTCCTTATGCGTCTGAAGGTAGATGAAAACTTGAACATTGCTAACACTGAAAAGACTATCCAGCGAACCAGGGCACCCTCCATCTTTACTGCATAGTAAGCAAATGATTTGCTTACATCGCTGCAAAGGCTGCTCCAATAAAAACTGCCCTGAATGTGTCCCCCAGGTGAACAACCGGTGAGAGATCCTGCGTTGATGAGGTCATTGTTGACTGGGTGAATTGCCAGCAACAGAATAGCATTTAACGCGTGCTATACCGAAGCTGTTGTCATCCAATCTGTGATGTGATGTATCGCTGCTTCACCATCAGTAGTAAGTACTTAAACGATAACTTTTCAAGGCAGGCCATACTGTCATATTGATGCAAGATTTTGCTGCAGTTGCAGCGCATACTGTGATGTAACACTCGTGTGAAGCATATATTGTTAAGATTATAAGCGCGTGGGTAGCGGGAATAGGAGCGCTGGAAGTGC
>MU837493.1:15830-26073 GCA_029603245.1 Rhizopogon salebrosus TDB-379
TTCCTTCAGCCAAACCATTACACTATAAAGCGAACTCAGCGGCTCACCGTTTTACCTTTGGCAATGGTAAGTATCGTTTGAAGTACGACTTGAAGTTCATGAACGTTCATGATCAAGTTGCTGAGTAAGCGCGAGATCACCTGACTTATGTACCAACTTGAACCAGTCGCCACAGGGTACATGTCTGGGGTTATGTAACTCATGGCGTTTATACTGTACAGGACGATCGTATTCAGCCGCGCCTTGAATGCGATGATCAACCCGCCTCCAGCGCCATGTGATAGGTGAAACACTCTGTCTATAGTATAAAATGACGGTGATAACATCCTCAACCTTCTCACCGCGGCCTACTAGATCGTCCACCATCGTCCCACCAAAGAGAACGTTGTGGCGACTGCCTGAGTAGCTACTCACTGGGCAAAGCTAGAATACAGTTGATGTAGCGGAGTCCGGTCCAAACCAGTGACCCACATCCCCCGCGCCGTGTTCACTTGTGAGTGTGCTGTAAACATCAACAGTATCGTCAAGATCTAGAAGACCTAGTGGATTTCTTGGGAGCCATAGGGCATTAGTAGTAGGTCTCGTGTAGTAAGGATTGTCGTAAGGGATGTCATGACGGGGTTCATCATCCCATGCCGCAAGAGGCGGATGTCGCTGTATGAGACAAGTCGAAATGCACGGTGGAGGTTGACACGGCCCCTCAGCAGGTGGTAAGTGGAGTAGACTACCGAGTGTGACCGCAGAAGAAGGTTGTCCTTGGGTGGATGCTGTCGGCTCGTTCCCATGCACTGAGTGCAGCTGCAGGAAAGAAGTATTGGAGCCAAATTTTACCCAGACAGGCAACCACCGGGTCCGGAATCTCAAAGGGTGGTCTTCAGTGTCGTCTGCTTCATTCTCAGTTTGGCCGGGGAGAATTTCTGGTGATATATTCCCGCTTTCAAGGTTGTCTTCTGCCTTCACACAAACTGCCGTACCGGTCCTGCATATTACCTGCGCCTCTCGGACATCATCTTTCTCGAATCTGGTGAGACACAATCGGGTCATACTGATCATGACCCAATTTATTAGCGCAAAAATGGAAAGGAAAATCATACGCACAGGACCTTCGCGATGATGGTCAAGACGAATAAAAGTGCCGATAATGCGATATTTACCGGCTTCCAGAGTACAACCATGTACGCCAGAAATACGAACTGGTCATAAGTTAGTTGTCTGGTCAATGGTGGCAGTGCAGAACGAACTTGTGCTAGCATCAATCCTACGAAGGATGGACGTTCCGTAAGATGGACGTGTCAGTGATAATCGGGCACGCCAACAGATGTAATATCATACCATCTAGTGAATAACGAATGATGTGGATCAACAATATTTGGCCATTGCGTTCGTAGTTCCTCGCATAGACATGTAATAGCTGCCCGTCTTGGTCAGACGTAGCTCAAAGCGTGCCTGTATAATGTCACGGACCTGGTTTTTCACAACAGCTGCGGAATCAATTGGTTTAGCACGAATAACATAAACCAAACTTAAACAACCAACCAATCTCAACTGAGAAATAGATCAAGCCAAATGGTACGACAAGTGGGTTTAGTAAAGCAAAAAGGAGTAACACGTGGATGACCAGGAGGTGGTTTGGCAGCCAGTCTGCGTTTTAGAAATGCTGTAAGAAAATTCGATGGGGGAGCGTGACGGAACATACAATAAAAATTAAATGTTCGTGGACGGATCCCGACAGCTCGTTTTCTTGGCGTCACTCGCCGCTTGGTGAAGGGGTAAGCGAATAGAGGCAGCTGCAGCAATGGATGTCAACATCTTCGTTACAACGAAAGAAATACTTACACCGACTACAAAGCCAACGTAGCGATGAGAATGGGGTGCAAAATCACAAGTTATGGATACTTACACATGACGAGCTCAAAGCTTCCATGAATCGCTGTGGTAAAGATCACTGCAAGCAGAATCGTTCAATCTACTGCGAAAATATTCGAGGAGCTATACGTACGCCATCCAACGTAGAAAGGTCCAGCCATCGGGAAACTATTAGCGACAGTTTTCATTATAACGCTCCCAGACACGGCCGTGCGCGAGGTGATGAAGGATTGGAGCGCGGCGGTTCCAACGCAGAAAAACACCAAGACGTTGACAACGAGGAACTTATAGTAACGGGTCATGATCCTGTCGTGCATCGCAGAAAGGGTGATGATCGTATCAACTTTCTTGGAAATGAATAGAAGAATCAACGGAACGAGGATCATAAGTAGTGAAAAGAGGATAGTCGGAAGAAAGGATTGGATGAACTCTTGATGCCAAGGGTGACTGGAAAGATAATTATACTGCACACTGCGTGTTCAACGTAGAGGAACCCCAAAGAAAAGACTGTACGAACCAAACCCGGGAAGAGTGTGGAGATACTTCCAATGGAGACGAGACCAACAAACAGTGATACTGGGAAAATCCAGAATAATGTGAATCCCCTGAAAGACGATCATTTAACCCCCGTAATCATACACCAACACAGCGGCATTTACCAGACTCCAATATTCACTACCCAGTCTTTGAAAATGCCCACTCGATAAGTTGATTTCATTACCCTTTTCCAGTCGATATCTTCATACTGCGGAGCCATCGTCACAAGGCAAACGAGTGGGTTATTAGGATGCACCGCCAAGTACTTGCATGCTTTCCTTGCATCTGCCGGATCTTTGAAGGATACGAATGCTGTTGGTACAGCGGGGTATTCCGTAACAGCCCGCGCTCGATACTGCGTGATCGACGATGTAAGGAGGTTGAGCTTCGTGCAGTAATAATCAATGCTCAGCTCAACCTTCCTTCGAAAAAGGACAGAAAGGTGAGTCAATGGCTGGTAAGGGTCCAGTACGCTTCGAGGTAAACTAAAAAGTGCATCCCATATCGTTTCGTGAGGCGTGTCGAGATCTTCCTTGCTTGTGACGTCTATCCCTGCACTCACTTTAGTTCGTAGTAGCCATCGAGCTTCTGTGATACGCACCTTTCACTTTCTGAATGAGTTTGCGCCTTGATAGCGAAAACGTGCTAGCCAATTCACAATCATCCAGGAAAGGTGAGAGGGTCCGAACGAGTAAGTCCATCTGGGACCCGCTTTCTACATCTGCAGTCATACTTCGAGTGAGCCTGGGCGTGCTGGTACCCTCCGAGTCCCCTGAACTTTGCCTACGTTCTACCTCATCGTACACCGCCAAGAGTGCATTTTGTGCCAGTCTTACATGCGCGGCCTCTAAATGATGGAGGACCTCCTCCCGCCGTTCCAACAATGACGCCAGCTCCGTCATCCGTCGTGCGATCACAACTCGGTCGATGACCGGTATGTTTTCCGGCTTCGTGCTTGGAATACGGCCAAGTAGAACTCCATCGCTTTCTTCCTGGCTCTCGTTCGCAGCGTTGTGCGGAGACATGCCTATCATGCGCTTTGCTCGATTCAAAACAAACGCGAGCAGTTTGTTTAATAAACCGGGTTGTGTCGACGCTGGCAACCCGACGAAAGGCTTGTCGAGAGAATTTGAGAGGTGATGCTCGAAGTACTCTTTGAGATCTTTTTCTGAGCGGAGATAGACTGGAATGTTGGTCACCATCACGGTGCGCAGACGCAAACCACGGTTACGGTTGGATTTGTCTGTGCTCAGGGCTGGAATATCTGTGAAACGGTATGGTGGATGTGGATGTGGATGATATCGTGCCTCCTCCCTCTCGGCTGTGGTATGAGACTCCGTAACGGCATTGCGAATAGCAGCCTCGATCTTCGCTTCCCGCAACTTGAAAGCTCCATTGCAAATGTAAAAGAGGTTTCCTATCCACGTAAGCGTGATCCAGAAGAGGAGACATACGTGAACCCAAAGTAGGGAGCGCCCGTTTTTCGCTTCTACGAGTGAAGAAATCGATGCTCTGGTCATTGAATGTGGCGAAATCAAGTTTGAAGAAAAGTGGACGTGTATCGGAAGAAGGATAGGAGCAGTCGTGAGTGTGTGCACGAGGGCAAATAATACTTGAGGCAACCGTGACGAGAATGAGCGGATTTATACTGCTGATGCTGCGAGTACTCACGGCATCCGCGTAGGAATCGAATATATAGGGCTGCGTCGACTCCTCTAAGTTCACTGAGCTTTTCTTGAGGAAAGACTATGCTGTCTTTGACCCAGGATAATGGCCAGCCCATGCAGGTTGGTGGAGAAGGGTTTCTAGTCCCATCAAGTATCAGAATGAATAAATACGAGGAGTTATGAGAAAACGAAACCTTGCCCACGAACAAGCTTGGTACAGGCTATTCGAACACCGGTTAGAAGATAATGACTGGTGAGATGTAACTGGGGGTGCTCACTAGTTGAACTGCCAGGACTCAACACTTCCGAGCCCCTCGAGCTGAGTGTGACGCCCACGTCTCTTTCTCTTCATGATCTCGTGCAAGGTTACAGACACCACGGCTAAAGCCACTGCTATGGTCGACTGAGCGATGAGGCCACTGAGGTCATAGGAGATCGATCAATGTTTACATGTCACCGAAAGAGTTCTAGGACAATAGACGTACCTGTAATCCTTTGAAAAGGGCCTATTTTGAATGTCGCTCATGGCGGGAATATCTACAAAGTGTCCAGAGAGTTAGGTGCATGATAAGTAGTGGATCAGGAGATGTCTCCTAGATGATTGATCCGAGTCCGCGAGACCATCGGCGTGCGGTCCAGAGTGTCCCGATGTTGCAAAATGTGATCCGTGCGCGTGCGGCATTGTGCACCAGGAAGATTCAAGCCCAGAGTCTGTGAAAGTGCAGGACTGTGCACACTGCAGGAGTAACTGTGACGTTCAAAAAATGATGTGAAATTCAATATGATGGACAAGTGATGACAAGTCCCTCATAAGTACTTGCCAAATACCACCGCGGGCGCAAGTACAGAGGCACTTCACCATTAAAATTTCCAAAAACCAATTCGCATTCTAATAAGTACCATCGTTTAAATACCTGAAAGAGTCCAAACAAGTATGTATAATATCCAGGCTGGGGCAGAAGCATGTGAGGTATATATGATTTATGATACATGCATCCGACGAGATGAAAAATCATGAGAGGGAGTGTGTGGAGGGATTTCGGACTCGGATCCAGAAATGCTAAGAGGAAAGCGAAGTGGAAAGTGGAATGAGTGCAGGGGTGTGTAGTCGTGTCTAACTAGACGATGTCCGAGTGAAATAGATATATATGATCAGTAGGAAGCGAGAGTGGAAGGTGGAGATGACATGACATGAGATAACAATCCAACCATGCACGAAAATACGAGAGAAACGATAGCGCCAAAACACGACAGCCCTGAGAATGAATATGAATCGATCAAGGGGCAGTGACAGTGTAGCGATGGGAAGGAGGAACGCCCTACATGGCTCCCGCGTGCGCGTTCCCCGCTCTACCTCCCAGTCCCTCGTGATTGCGATGTGATGCGTGGTGTACTGCAGGGGGAAGAAAAGGATGGGAAGGAGGAGCGCCCTACATGGCCCCCGCGTGCGCGTTCCCCGCTCTACCTCCCAGTCCCTCGTGATTGCGATGTGATGCGTGGTGTACTGCGGGGGGAAGAAAAGATAAGAGAAAAGGAAAGGAAAATCCGGTTTGATTATTTGATCAACCCTTCACCCTGCACCCTTTCCCCTTTTCTTCCAACCCTTGACCACACCGCCCATTTAACATCATGAAAGGCTGAGCTGTTGATTCCGTTCCCACTGACCTTGGCCGTGACATCGCAACTGGCCCTGTTTCTGCCCCTCACCACATCTCTCCCTCTCTGTCGTACCAAACGACGAAGGCGCCTCGCCAAGCGCCAATATAGGCATCGAAAGTTTCTTCCTCGAGCCCGACACCAATGCCTGTCTTTGTGACAGGTCAAGCGGTGAGGGCGCTGGTAGTTCAGGGGAGGGTACAGCTATCAGACTCGGTTTTTTCTGCATGTGAGTCTGGATTTGGTGTGGATAGCGTGCGTGGAAGCTTGACACTGGGTTAGACGTGGATATGGGCGTCATGGACATGGGCACGGGCATGCGTGGGAAGTAGGAGTCCGGGACGGGGATGGAAGCGGCGTCGATATCTGGGTCCGTATCGACGTTTAGCATGAAGCTGTCCTCTTTGAACGGGGGGCTGTCGGTATACGGCATGCGTGGAGATTCAGGTGGGCTGCTCGATGCTAGGGAGGCGGCTGTGAGAGAGGGAGTGGAGAATTCGGTGTCGGAGGCGAAGAGGGAACAGTCTGTGTCGGAGGAGTAGCTGGTTTCGATTTCGGAGAGGGACGAGTCGGAGCGTGGGTAGTGGTTGTCGCGGTGCGTGGGTGAGGGGGTGGGGGAAAGAGTCGTGTCTGTTTGGGGAGAAGAGACTTCCTCTTTTTTGCTGGATGAGTGGGATGAACTGGTGTCGTCCAGGAGAGGGAGAAATGCAAAACGTTTAGGTGGTGGAAGGTTGCTCGGTATGGGTGCGAGAGGAACTGTGCTTGTGCGAGCGGGTGGGACAGGAGGAGGGGGGACAGCAATATTATGTGGTTTCAGTTCTGATGGAGCGGGTGGAGGGGGAGTGACAACAGGTATGACATGGGCCCTGAAACCCTGGAATGGAGGTGGTGACATAGGCGGGGAGTGGCCATCCGATTTAGGCTGAGTCTGTTGTGGAGAAGTGGGTTTGGACCTCCGCTTCGGTGGGGAGGCGAAGAAGATGGAATTGGGGTGGAGGTCAAGCGCGGGATAACCTGTTCTCCGTGGAGGGCTAGAATGGGGGGAACGAATGGCAGGGGTGGATGGGGGCGAGGACGGGAAAGTCCAGTCAGAGGTTTGTGAGCCTGAAGAAGAGATGGTTGTGGGATTGAGTGGAAGAAGGGGTATTGGGACGTGGCGAAGGAAGACGCTAGAGTAGGGTCGAGATGAAAGCGGATCATGTTGCTGCTGTGCCCGAGGAAGGGAACGCTGTATCATCTTGAGCTCAAGTACGTCCCTGCAGTCGTAGTGAGCGCCGTGGAGCGAAGAAAATATAAATGGTCGTGCGACTTACTCATACGAGAGGCGCTGTGCGATTTCGGTAGGAGTGCGGTCCCACTCGTCTGCCTGAAAGACTTGCTCAGTTCCTTCCTCGCAAAATGCAACATGCTTCTTGCATGAGGCACTGTCTGTATCTGAATGTACAGGAGTGGCAGCTCCCGAGTGGGAGGGGGAAGACTTCAAGCAGGACTTCATGCGAGGAAGAGTAGGACGGCAAGTACAAGGATCGTCGCAATGGTCCGAAGAGTCGTGGTCGTTGTCAGAGTCAAAGCACATCGTGGGCCTGGCCAACCGTGGAGGGCAGCGAGTAAAAGTAATGGCAAGACTGTAAAAATAGTAGAAGACCAAGGAATGAGTCAATATTTGAGCATCGATATGAACTGAACCGGTTTGAATTGGCAGTAAGTACTCCGGTTTTTTTAAGGCCATCGGGCATGGACGGGAGGAACGGACGGACGATCCCGCCTTGTCATCTGATCCGGTCAAAAACCCGCGCCCTGCCAGGCAAATACAAAACGGCATCCTACACTATCGCACTCAGATCCATCATGAAATACGCGCCCATGCAAGAAAAGGCAATACAGACGTGCAACCCCTGCGTTCCTCATGGGGCTGAATATTTGCTCAGCTTTCGAAGGAGATTTTTTGCGACCCTGGATTATCTGGCGCCTCCAACAAGGCTCATCGTGTTGTCGAGACTCTAGTCAACGCTCCCCATCCGGCTCTTATTCGTCTATAGTTATCATTCTTCGCTTGAAGACGTACGTACTTTTTAAAACTCTTTCGCCATTGGACTATATATATATCACACTCGCACTGGCAATATAATCTAGTCCATGATGAGTGCGACCGTCATCAGGATTCCATGTGTAAGCCTTCTTCTTCATGAGCACCTGGCGTTGGTTGAAATTTATTAGTTGGTCGCACGACACATCGGCTCTTCAGCCGTGTGGCGTCCACTCCACCTTCTCATTTCCCAGTCTCTCGATCTCGCTGCACTTCTTATAGCAAGATTGAGGCTTCTTGATATCCTCCTTTATTGCTATTGCACACCCCCACTTTGATTTTATCGGTGCCGCTCTATCAGCGAATAAAGACCACACATGTGACCGTCCCCAACTCGAGCTTTCTCAGTCCGTGCACCGTTTGGACCCCCCGCGCCAATACCCCACATCACCCTAGACCCCGTTGAAACTTTAATCCGAAGTTGCACCGATGGGTGTCAAACCCCCATATACGTAGATGACCTCAAATATGCATCTCGGCGCAAGTCTGGTGTGTCGTTATTATAGCGCCGTCATTTGATTAGGCAAATGTCACCCATTCAAGGCTAGTAGCAAATCCCCCACATATCCCTGGTCGAGCGAGTCAAGTCTAATCATTCATATATAGACACGCCGGACCTGCACAAAGACAACCACTATCACACACCAAGAACCAGCGGTGAACCAACAGTGTCTTTCCTTGCACCGACCTTTGCCAAGGCTCTTCTTGAATCAACGCGCATCACGCGCAACCCAAACCAACTAGTAGGTTTGACAGGTCTTAATCCATCTACGGCTATCACGCACCCCTCTCTGCCGCCAAGACCATCTCGCTTATCTCTCTACATGGAGGCCCGTTTTGCACGGAGCGTCGCCAACGTCATAGGGCATTTCCCTTACTTGGCGTGTGGCCCGAGCGGCGACTGATACTTACCTCTATGTGCATAGCCCCTCAGGCTCAAGAAAGCAGCGGGCACAATGCCTATGTAGCTCTGACAGCCAATAAGGCGCGCTCTATTTTCTTTCATCGGATTCTGACATCTCGCAGCGCCGTTAACGCGTTGCATGCCATTCGCAGAACAAAATCTGATCTAAATACATGCACACACCGTGACTTCGCAACTAATGACAGAAATGATCAGTTATTTACTTCTTTGACGTATCGTGCCACAGAGATTACCAGGGTTACTTGAAACAACTCCGTCGGAAAGCCTTGCGTGTGTCCCCAGGATTCTTCGCAGACAAGAACATGCACGCCGTTCACAGCACATGGATGACACCGGAATGTCAACGCATACCGATGGTGCTGTGCGTGACAAAAATAGCTGCGAACTGCACCTCGGAATACGGTCAGCTTGCAATTGTTCTCATCTTTGAGCCGACACACCACGCGTACTTTTACTTACTTCTTGCGCAGTCGCTGTATATGCTCTTGGCTATTAGCGTGCTGCTCCCATGTGTCTTTAGCTGAGGACACCGTGGCGTTCCAAAGTCGTCAATGCCGGGGAGATGAACAATTGCCTACGTCACGAGAGTGGAAATAGCCAGTTGGCAAGCAGCAAGTGAAGTCTTAGTTGTTCTCCAGTCATTCCTACGCATGGCGGGACGTTATATATTTGTCCTATATTGCTGATGAGCTGAGCGGTCTAGCAGCAAAGTTGTTCACAATGATGGGCAAGGCACAGTAACCCGTCGGTGTGTAAGCAGTGCGTCTAGATCAGTGGGGAATTAACGGTACGCACCATTATCTGTGATCGATGCGTGAGTGTGCTCCATGGACTCAGCATGCATCCTCCGCGTGAAATTTCTGGCTGTCCGTATGGAACATTGGAATGATCCTGCAGTGCTGCTGCCTCATTGCTTTGAGTTGGCCAACCCCTTTTAGACAGTCGTTCCCTCGTGAGACATAAGGAATTCCGGCAATCCTGTCAGTGAACGATCTGTCATTTTCAGGAAAACGTGTTAACCGTATTACAATAAACGAAGTATCACGTTCGCAGTTTCTTGATAAGTGGGTGTTCATAATACACGAGTGAGCCTACATATCACCGCTACACCGACAGCCCTGTTCAGCACAATTTGGAGAGTACACTTTTATGTCGCTCGTCCAATGACCTGCAAGCGTAATATCTAGTGACGAATATTTCTTCGCCGGTGAAAGAAAGAGATCGACGCGTGGTGGCAGTCTTGCACAAATTTGACAACTTCAGACCGCCGACTGCAGTGACCGTCAGGCTGGGACTTGGAGATGTTCCTAAAAGCAGGTCAGGTGTTGAGTCACGAAAATAATCGGATATACACACCTTGGCAAGTTTCTGTCCTTCAGATAAGATCACGAGGCAGGACCGCAGACCCTTCAAACACCACTGCCTCTCAAGCCAGGAGACGAGATGATCATTCCAGAAAGACTTGAATGTGTGTTGGAGGGTGTTATCCCATGGTTTCGGAGCTTG
>MU837495.1:12532-53445 GCA_029603245.1 Rhizopogon salebrosus TDB-379
TGCGCAAGTAGACCATGGTCTACTTGTGCACGTTGAAGTGATATCCTAGTACTTGCATATTTGACGTGCGCAAGTAGACCATGGTCTACTTGCGTACATTGAAGTGACATCTTCGTACTTGCATTTTCACGTGCGCAAGTAGACCATGGTCTACTTGTGCATGTTGAAGTGATATCCTAGTACTTGCATATTGACGTGCGCAAGTAGACCATGGTCTACTTGTGCATCAAAAAGTACATCTTTTCTGCACTCTCTCACTTAAAGTGAGATTTCACCCTGGGCAACTCCGGTTAACCCTGCCCTAGGCCTAACCCACTTAGAAAAAAACTATTTAATACCCGACTTCTCCCAAGCTTTTTTGATTGTTGTCTCTTTGAATGCTTCACACCGTGCAATCATATACTCTCGAACAACGTCCTTTGGTTTCAGTTGAACTCCCGTGCTGTCATAAACAACATCACAGCGATGTTGCCAAGCCTTTTTGAGAGGACCAAAGGCACCGACATCACAGGGTTGAAGTCGATGTGTTGTGTGCGAAGGCAGACAGAACAGGATGATATTGTTTTCAAGAGCAATGTCGATCATAGCAAGGGTATTGTGAGAACCATGCCCATCATAGATGAGCACGATAGGCTTCGTAGGATCGGCATGAGCCTTGGCATCACGAACAAAGTTTTGCTTGAACCACTCTTGGCACACTTCGTCAGATGTCCAGCCTGTCTCTGTTGTAGCAATACTGCAGCACTATATCTTAGTTTGCATTACTAGCATTCACAATGATGAATGCTCACAGAATCCCATCTTCTTCATACCAAGTGTCACAATGATTCGTGCCTGCAAAGACAAAGCATGGCTTAACTGGAGCCGTCCCATCAGCGCAGACAGACTCAAGGATCGTGACAAGTTCCAAATCATCACTCTTGATCTTGTAGCGGCTTTTGTCCATGTGCGCAAAAAGACACTGCTCTCCGGTACCCTTTCGTCCACCACCAAGCTGAACACCAATTTCATCAACGTTGAGGACATTGCACAGTGGTATATCATCCTTATCAAACACTCCTTGCAGTTTCTCGAAATGCTTGTTGACAGTTGTGTAATTGAAATGACGCGCTCGCTTAGGGTCAAGTCCGGCTGGTCTGCCAAGAGTGCAATCAGGGTTACGACGAAGGAAACGATAGATCCAACGGCGAGATGGCTTGCGACCACAAAGAGCTTCGACTTTGAGTCCAATGGTACGCTTTGTTAGAGGTATGCCGGTAAATCCAAGCCATTTGATCCAGTTGCGAAGGACAGTCTCTTGAGATGTGTTAAGTAATTGGTGATTCATATGAGCTTTGACACGAGGCTTTGTCTTGCCATTCAAACGCCTCCATATGGTGTGGTACTGGTTCTGTATACCAAGCAGCTCAGCAGCTTGACGAGGGTTTGCATACTTCTTGCTCTTGACACCATCAACAGCTTCCTTGATGACAGCTTCACGAGCCCGGTCCTTCGTTCCTTGCTTCCGATAAGCAGCCGCCAGCGGCATTAGTGATAAATTAAAGAGAGTAAGGTAGATAAAAACACAGGTATTCAATATTAAATGGAATGAGTAGAGTATTGGTGTCGTGATCGAGTTGAACGCTGAACGTTGAACATCGAACGTTGAACGCGCTCATCCATCGGAGTTTGAATTTTCTTCAAGACATTGTCACGCTTCGTCAAGACGTCAATTTGCACAACACCCCCGCACATGCTATCCATCATTTTATATGTTTTAAATATTTTTTCCGAGCTCTCCAGATGTCTATCAGATAGCCCATGTACTTTTGTTTCTATCTCAAAGCCGTACAGACTTCACCTGACCTCAGAGATTTTCTTGCACCTTTGAGAAAGCTCTAATTTTACCGCTGATGATTTTCTGCACAACGCAATTCTTAACCAATCTCCTCATAGTATTGTAGGGGACACTGCGCATTAGGTCCAGGAACACTATTCAATTTTTTATTTGATGGAAAACCGACGATGTTGTGTACTTTTGTCTCATTTTGCATTACTGGTGCCACTTTGCATTGCCGGGTCAACGATAGTACTACCCGGCTTAGATTATTAGTTCATCCGCAGTCGGAACTGTTGCAATGGCAGGCATTTCTGGGATTTGTCTTAACAGAACCGTATATCTACCCTGACCCTTTTGCAAGAATCCCCTTTAAATAGCTACTAGTAGCTATTAGTAGCTATTATGAGCCATTATGAGCCATTATGAGCTATAATGGCAGATACCCTTTTCCTGATGTATCACCATCAACATAGAAGTCATGGTTGCCAAGATGGATGGAGAAATCGCTGGAAATGCCTCAGCCAGGACACTTCAAGTACCTCAGCATAGGGAATACAACCAAGGTATGGAATTAGCATACATGCATGCTAGGTGCTGAAAAAGGAGAACGAAACATGGGTCTAACCCAACCCACTTACAAATACCCTATATAATCATGGACATCCCAGATTATTAGGTGCAGAGGAGTTGCGAACTAAGAGGCTCAGCAGGGGTGATTGGGATCGAAGGTGGTGGTTGCATTCACAGGCTCTAGCACTTGGCAAAATTCATGTTATCTAGCCACAGTGAGATGTCCGAGTCACGTGATACCGTTGGAATTGTCGTGAGTCCTGAGTGTGACCCCGCCCAACTCATTCAAGCTCATTTATACGCGGCTATGCAAGAAAGTACCGTCGTCTACACCCACGGGCACCATGAGTCCGTGCTTCGATCTCACAGCTGGCGCACTGCCCAAAACTCGGCCGCCTACCTCCTCCCCCACATCAAAAAAGACATGCACATCCTCGACATAGGCTGCGGCCCCGGGACAATCACCCTCGATTTCGCGAGGCTGGTCCCTAAAGGGCACGTCACGGGCATCGAACCAGCCCCCGGAGACATCCTCACAAAAGCGCAGGATCTAGCGACGACGCAGGGGATCGAGAACATTGAGTTCCGAATTGGAGATATCTTTGAATTGGCAGAGATTTTTGGAGATCGGAAATTCGATATCGTGCATGTGCACCAGGTGTTGCAGCATATCGATCGGCGACGGGTGCCTGAGGCGTTGATGCAGATGAGGGCTGTGACGAAGCTTGGCGGTATCGTCGCAGCGAGAGAGACGGATTTTGCTGCCATGACCTGGTATCCCGAGTCTCGTGGGTTGGAGGAGTGGATGGATACGTATCAGCTTGTGGCGCGTGCCAATGGGGGGGAACCTGATGCGGGGAGGAGGTTAGTGAGCTGGGCGTTGAAGGCTGGATTTGCCAGGGAGAATATCGCTACCTCGGCCGGAACGTGGTGTTTTAGCACCCCAGAAGAGCGAGAGTGGTGGTGTAAGTTGTGGGCTGATCGAACCGTATCGTCGAACTTTAAGACTACAGCGTTGAAGAATGGACTCGTGGACGAAGAGAAATTGGATAACATTGCCACTTCATTCATGGAATGGGGTAGATTAGAGGATGGCTGGTTCTCACTTTTAAACGGCGAAATAATATGTCTCGTCGACTAGCACATACATAGACTCGATCATTATTGCCAGAATATGTCAAATGAGCGGGAAATGTAACGCCAACAGATAAATGACGGACTTCCACATACAACAGAAATAGTAAGCGTAAGAAAGCAATTGCAAGAAGGTAGGATAAGATGGACTACGTAGCCCCGCGCCTGCACGAATACTCAATCCTCCTCGTCCCCATGGAGTCTCACAACCTCTAGATAGCTCTCCGGTACGAGGGCATGCGAACCGGTGTCCTTCAAGCCGTCCTTCACAACTACAGCCCATCCGACCCCGCCACCCCTTCCAACAACACGGACAATCTGGTCCTCCTCTAGCTTCATCTCTGCCGTTCCTTCTGGCTCGAAGGCATACAGAGCACGGTATAGGCCAGGATGCAACACGGGCTCTCCTTCGGTCTCCTCATCCTCGTCATCGCATAGGCTCTCGAAGTAATCATCCGGCTCCTCGTATACCTCTCTCTCACTATCATCATCGACACCACCAACACCGTCTCCAAAGTTGCGAGCAAAGTCGGTGCGAGTAGGAAAGTCCTCAGTAGGATCAGAGGAGCGTGGGCCAAAGCCCCAGTCAGACTGCAATTTCTGAAACCCCCACTGGAACCCACTCCAACCATTTGTATCATTCTCATCCTCCCACTGCTCCTCTTCCTCGTCCTCTTCTGTCGATGGCGAAGATGTCACTGAGGTTGTGGAGGACGAGGACGAGGACGACCCGCGCAAACGGCGGTCCAGGACCTTGGGACGATTCGGGCGAGGCACATGAAGTCCCTCGCCCGAGAATCGTGGATCCGACGGCACAAATGCATAGTCGCGGATCTTGATAAGAGTCTTAGATCCGGTGGTAATGGTAGTGCTTTCCTGTTCTTTCTCTTTCTCTTTACTCTCTGCTACTGCTGACATAGCGAGGACGTCTTTGGCGCGACGGCCGCTGGGTGTGCGGGAGAGAGCTGCACTGGGGGATAACGCGCCAGACACAGGACGAGGGGCAACAGAGACTGGGCGAGAAATGACACCTGAACCTGGGCGGGAGCGAGACGTCGAGGATGTGCGTGACAAACCCGAGGCACGACGAGAGATCGCTGGGGAGGGAGGGGCGGGACGGGAAGAAGTGAGGGATGTAACGGACTGCGTGCTGAGGCGGTGGTTCCATGAAGGAGGCTGTGGAGATACCTTAGGGTCATCGGGATCCTGAGAAAGGGAGGCATCTAAGTT
This sequence comes from Rhizopogon salebrosus TDB-379, assembly GCA_029603245.1. Classification (NCBI taxonomy): domain Eukaryota; kingdom Fungi; phylum Basidiomycota; class Agaricomycetes; order Boletales; family Rhizopogonaceae; genus Rhizopogon; species Rhizopogon salebrosus. Next base: position 17,286 of record MU837495.1, read on the forward strand.
GCTGGGAAGCCGATCGGGGGAAATATACAAAAGCTCTGTAGGGGTATATGGGGCAGAAGTGGAGTCTCTCATAGTGGAAGGGCGATGGTCTAGAGATGTGGTGGGGAGTGCGGTGGGAGAGTCTGGGGTAGGGGTGGGTGCGGCTGATTCCTGGAAGGACAGTACGCGCAAGAGAGAGCGCGGTACGTTCAGCATGGAGATAATAAAGTGGGGAAGGAAGGAGCGGAAGAAAGTCAGAGATGCTCGTGGGGGACTTACCGCGCCATTGGGTGTGGTCGGACTAGCCTCACCGCTGCACGTGTGTGTGGCATGGCCGTTGGTAGTGGCGGGGGAAGCGATACCACTACCGTTGTGAGTGAGAGCTATGTCATTCTTGGAGGGCCTCCTGCCTGCCGAGGGAGGGCGGGCGAACTCATGTGGGCCAGGGGTGGGTGGTGGGAGAAATGAGGAACCTGGAGATGGGAATGGAGGAGAAGAATGCAAGGCATCTAAACCAAGGTTCATCGGGACAGATTGATCTGGAGGGAGCAATACGATTTGGAAATGACGATAATCAATATGAGAACAAGGACACACCTCTTTGTACAGTTGCCATCGCTTCAGAGGGGTAGGTGCAGTAACTACTTGGTTCAACGGTCTCGTCTGCGGTCGTGATGGTTCTCTGGGAATAAGTTCGTACGAAGTCGTGGCAGGAACTCTTGGGATATAAGTACGCGTCGGCGTCGTTTGTCGTCTGTCAGAATCGTTCCTTGTTGCTTCCAGAGAAAGACTGGCTTTGACTGAAAGTCTGTGCCCACTTGAAAATTTTTGCAAAAATACAAAGTCCAAAGACTTTCAAAGGACTTGAAAGACTCAAAAGTCAGGTCAAAGGATGGCCACGCCAGACGGATTATACCCTTCTACATTTCCTTGACAACCGCGCTGTGCAACAGGTGCTGTTTGTCCATATTTACTACTACGCCATGCGAGACTGAGCAGTGTCTCAACGCTCCATCCTACCGCTCGCCTCCGCTTAGTCGATACGGTGCTCCTACTTGGGTCACCCTTTCAGCGGTGAGTGGTGTAAATCGATCCAACGTTATCAGAATGTAAGCGCCCACGTCGTCACGCGAGTCACGCTGCAGACGATAGCGACGTACTTATTGCTAGAGTGGTAGGGAAAGGGCATGCCACGCCTCTTCTTAAGCTGTGGCGCAACTGGTTTGGACCGAACCTTGCTGGTACAAGGAAAGTCGCTCGATCGGCACGGGTTCTCTTCACCAGACAAGGAATTCGACACCCTTAAACCCATATGTGCTGAGTCCTCCTATCAAATACACCACGCATTTTGATATAAACATTACCTGGCCAAAAATGTCGAAACCGCCGATGTGCTACCTCTGCCAGGTTTCGAAGCGAGACCCACTTTCGGCTAACATTTGCTAAATGTGAGCTCACGCAGGAAAGACATCGGGCGTCCTGAGCATACCGAACTGACTCGTCCGAATTACTACTGCCAAGATCAAGGGACGACACGGTCGCATGTGCGTTGTTTGGAACGGCAGAGAACGATGTGGACAAAACCTTGCAAGCAAGATTGTTCGCGCACACAGCTGTAACACGAGTCCACGACCCTCTCAGACTTTGCAACTCTGACCGAATGATAGTTCTCAGAATCTGTAAAGTGTAATAGAAAAAGCATCTTTACATAACAAGGCAAATCAGTCTCGCGATAACTTGAACGCGGAAATCCAGTAATTTGCAATCATTCATCAATGATCAGCGTAGTCAGCGCTCACCATGCATGCATCTGGATCAAATTTCAGGTCTGCGGACCATAAGTTATACAATACGAGGAGTTTATGTGGAGGTGAAAGTTAATCCATTGGTGGATATATCAGGAAAGTATAAAGACGATGAGAGAATGGGATAGACTTTAAGGAACGTGAAAGGAATAGGAGACAATTGAACAGGATGTCGCCGAACTATTTGGTATTTTGCAGGATTCAACGTTCCATGGTCAAAAACGTGGAAGGCCAGTGTGCGAGACCTTAGCGTCGACTGATCGCAGAGAACAGGCGCAATCCAGTGTCGGGCCTCTTCCTCAGGACGGCTACGTCTGACTCACGCCTTCTACTCGACCCGTCTGGATAGAGCATTCTTCTCCGGTCGAATGGTGGAGTTGACAAATCATCGTCTACCAGTGAAGATCATCATGTTCTGAATTTATGACATGTTGCGGACCCTTAGAAAGGTGGCAATCAATACACGACAACCGATATATTGATACAAACTGATTGTTTTGAAACGGACTGGTTGATTGGTTGATTGTAACACAAACTAATTGACTCGAGAGCACGAAAAACGACGAAAAACAAAAGAATACAGAAACCGATAACAAAACGAGAAGAAATACGAGACATTGTGGAGTAGTGCGTGATGCGATCCGACATGCTTAAATGATGGTAGGAGACTGGACAGCGATGAGAGCCAGGATGACAGAATAGACCCAGAGGACAAAAAAGAACCAAAAGAAGAGCAGACCCAAAATCGAAGGGGATGAACGCACATGGAAGGGATATTCATCCTCTAGGCCACCGAACACCACACTGACAATGGCCAACCTCAGGTCTTTTGCGGGTTCATCTCGTCCTCGATAATCTGGACATGTGCTTACTCTCCAACTTCCATGTCCCTGTCTTCTTCCTTCATCCCCGCCGAGGACGCACTCCTATGTTCAACAGCTGCATCAGCTGCTTCTCTCAATTCCGCGTCCACGTCCGCATCGCCTTCTCCGTCTGCATCCGCATCTGGATCAGTGTCGGGGTTTGGGTCGGAGTGAGGAGACGGAAGGTGCTGCGCTGGGAGTCGAGTGTTAACTTAACTAGGGGGTGCGAGGAGGAGTGAGTGTCACCCACCAGAAGACACCCCACCGCGTCGTCTCCGTCCAGAATCTTCATCGTCCGTCGTCTGTAGCGTAGCAATCGCAGGTGGAGAGGGTGGTTCCCGGGTTCTTTCTTTCTCCTTCTCTCGTTCACGTTCACGTTCCCGCTCCTTCGCAGACCCACCCGCGCGCTTCTTCTCTTGCAAAGGGACAGAAGGCGCTAAAAACGATGCCGATGCTGATGCTGACGCTCCAAACACTTGCGTCTGCGTCTGCGATTGCGATTGCATCTGTCTCTGCGATGGCCCATGCGTAATCACACCTGCAGGAATCGTATCTGTACGGTTCAACCGCGCCACACTGGCACTGCTGCCCATCCCGCTCACATCTACAGTTCCCCGCCGTTCCACGCGCTTCATTTTTTTTCTGCAGCGGTCGCACACCGTTCCAGGCCCCTCAGGCCCAGGCCCCCATTTCTCAACGCACTTGCCTTCTTTGTACCGCCCTGGCAGTCCGCATTGCCTGCAGATGCGCTGGCCATGGGTGTTGGTGGGTGGGAATGATGTGGGAAGTGGGACACTTGGCGGCGGGACTGGTGTCAATGTAGGAACCGTGATGTTGATAGGCGTAGGTAAGGGGGAGCCGTTTTGCGCTGGCAGCACATCATCAATTCAAGGTATCCCATTATTATTTTTTTTTTTCAAAAAGGTACGCACTGATGTTGGCGCTGGACCCTGGCTTCCCCTTCTTTTGGGGCGCGCCCGTAACAGGAGGCGCGAATATGTGGGTCTGGTAGGTCCTGATTTCGCCAGGCTGATCTAATGGACCAACGGGAATCCCCACCCTGGACTGCTGGTGCGCAGCCAAGACAGCACGGGGGGACTGGGGTTGTTGATCACGAGCACTGAGAGCGCCTCTTTCGTCAGTGGCAGCGTCGAGGAGGAGGTCCTCGATATCCTGTGAGGTAGCACGAATACTAGAGTGGCTGCTTGAGCGGGAGTGAGAGTGAGAATGTGACTTGTGAGGGGCATGGATGATGAGATGGCGGTTGTGGTGCTGTGGTTGCTGGAGGTGGGGAAGATGTTGCGAGTGTGGGTGTGGGTCAAGGTCGGGGACGCGTCCGCGGGATAGGGAAGTTGCCTGTGGAGTGTGAGGAGATAGAGTGGTAGTAATAAGAGAGGGCACTTACGGAGGGAGGGGGCCTAAAATCGTAATCGGCACGGTCATTGCGCGGTCGTTTAGAAGGGGGCTGCGTTGGAGCAACGAGATATGCAGGGTCATCGAAGCTGCCTGAGCGAGGGCGTACACCGCGAGTGGAGGGGGGTGGAGGGAGAGGACCTGGTGGAAGGGTAGTAGAAGTGAGGGACGAGGTATATCGATGAGCTCTGTGATATGACCGTGGTGGAGGTTCTACGGTAATGGAGGGGTTGGCGGAGAAAGGGGAGTGCTCTTGCTGAAGTTGTGCTGGGATGGGGGTAAGGACGAGATGACCACCTGCGTCTCTAAGAATACGCTGGAAGCCAGCACGTGCATCTGCAGCGCGAGATTCGATGGCGGCGAGATATTTATTCAGTTCGTCATAAGACTCAAAAACAACGCGTTTGCGTGCTTCAGCCTCGTCCCTCTGACGGTCAGCATGTGCGACACGTGCGTCTGCATCTTCAATGACACGGCGTGCCTCAGCTGAGAGGGGAGCACCATTAACCGTTGCGGCCTGAAATTCGGAGAGAAGACGTTCTGCTCTTTCGAGACGCTTCTTTGTATTGTTGAGCTCTTTTGAGAGTCTTTCATTGTCGCAGTAGCTGTGGTGGAGGAGACTTGCGAGCTGAGCGTTAGAATGGTTATTGATATTCCCATTTGGAGAGGGGAGCGGGGGGGAGGTGATATGGTTGGCGATCACAGCTGAACCAGGCTGTGGCGAGACAGACATGGCGGGGGGCGTGGTCGTTGTCGTGGACGGTAGCGTCGCTGACGTTGTCGTTAACGTTGTCGTTAGGTGTCGCGGATGTCGATGACGACTGGATCGAAAACTAGGGGAGTGGGGACAAAACCATCATGGGGTGTTGCGAGACATATGGTTGGGCTTGATAAGAGTTGTTTTCCTGCCCGGTCGCGCTCCTTGTCACGCCGTGCGTCACTGTCACCACCATCATGCCGGTAGCAGTGTCAGCCGGGTTAATCTTGCGTATAACATCAGATTAGCATCCCGCTCAACTCCCAAGAACAAAACGTTGCCGACGCACATCATTTCTAAATTAGGTAAAGCCCATATTCCTAATTCGGATCAGTCGCACTCGGCTCATACGTGACGCCATGGACCCCAGTCACTTATTTCATCCCGCCACGACCCCCATGCCTTCCTGGGCGTCGTCACTTGTGACATCACCCCTCCCGCCTCTCGTCACTGCGGTTTGGGGTCCTGCCTCGTGTCGGCGCTCGTTGTCGACTTCCCTCGGATCCTTTCGGGCGCCCTTTTTCATTTACACACCATCGCCAGCCTGTCCTCCCGCGCTCCTCGGTACACCCGCCTCGTGTACTGCTTCTTCCCGCCTCGTGTTTTCCTTTTTTCCGCCACCGTAAACCCCCTTAATCCCTCCCTCCCGATTCTTCCCGCCCCCCCTAATATCCTGCACGTCGCTCTCTCCTCTCCCCCGATCTACCATCCCTGGGTTCCAATCCCTTTCTCCTCCGAGGCATCGACGCCCCCGACACGAGGCATCCACGAGGATCGCACCGCCCGTCCACGTCCACGTCTTTTGTTCTATGTTTACACCCGCCCTTGATGTCCGGTCCGTGAGATCTCCCAAAACAAGCCGCCCATCCTCACCCTCCCAGAAAAGAAGCACGCCGCACCCCTGCTGCATGCACGGCCGATTCGAGAAGAGAATAATCATCCATCCACCAACTTAAACCTTCTTTTCTTCCACCTTTGCCGTCTACTTCTGACTTCCCCTTCTGCCTTGCTTTCCCTTTTCGCTTCTACTCCCAAATCGTCCGTCTGTGCCTGGCCTCTCCAAATCCATAACCCCTTCTACACTCCTTCATTTACCCCTGTCCAGCGCTACCTAGGCCACTACCCTGAGCGGTCTGTCATCCTGTCCACTGTGGAGCGTAGCAGTGTATCTACCACATGCATGATTTCCGGTGTTCATTCATATATGAGGATCTTGTCCAGCTTTCACGCTTATACCGGGATCTTCAACCGGCACAGCCTAGTCCTACTTCCAAATTCGCGCCAAACTCCAGGCGCCGGAAGCTACGATATCTACATTGTCTGTGATATCACTTTCTGTACCTCGTGCCGTCCTCGAGGTTGGCTACGTTGTCCACAGGATCCTGCCAACTTTGTTCCAACCTACCTGCAGAATCAGAATACGTTCTCGAGAATGTAGCGGCTATGTGCCATTCTGTCCTGTGCGACGCAAGTAATTTTGAGATTTCTTAGCACATATAAAAACCACCGAACAAGTTAGCTCGTCGGTGATAACTTGCATCCAGCATTCTCGAGGCACTGTGCGCTACACCGTCCACAAAACTAGGTTACATATTCCACAAGAGCTTTCGAGAATGGTTAGCCCAAACGACGGGAGAGTGGATCCTGCTGTCCTAGTAGCGTTGGTCTGCGTCTACGTCTACGGTAAGTTAACTGAACACTGGCGACGTTGTGCTGCCCCTCTGCTCCACGCCGTTCAGCCTCTGCAATATAGAATCATGACAACGTGCCCTTTTATGGTGGTTCCGCTCCAAAATATGAAACGCCGTGCGTGCTATGTATTTCATACAATTTCAGTCATATGAACAGGGGGCTAGCGGCCGCTTCATGAGTTCGATTGCTTTCACCATATCATTCAATTTGACCTGAACTGTTTTGATTCACTTCAGGCAAAATAGGATGCCGCGGTGAATGCTCGTGGGGACACCAGCAGATTTTTCAGATACCTTACCATTGTAGGTGGACCCTGCAGTGTATGGGTATCTGGGGAAGCAACTCGTCCCGATTCCCGCTTCTCACCAAACAACACAGCCGTCGGAGCCCTCACGGCCGTTCTACTGACGTGGCATACTGATGGATGAGCTGGATGCGCGCAGTATTTCTCGGTTTCCTGTTCTCGATGCTGGACAATAGTTGAAATTTTTTGTCACGCAAATTCTTACACCTTTGTAACACCGGTGCGTGTTGCGCCCGCCGTGCATGCCCACAACTGAAATTTTGGTGCGCTGTTTTCTCACTTTGCTCATCAATCAACACAGCCATTTGAGCTTCTACGTTCCTTCTGACGTGGTATACTGATGGATAGGCGATGGTTTCCGGTTCCAGGCTGTAAAATTCAATGACTCGAGAATTAATACCTATTTTGCAGATACCAACCCATTTTACGCGTGCGGTGCATGCACGATTTTGATGCGCGGTTGGATTATCTTGATGGTCGGCATCCCGCGCATACCGATGCTCCTGATGAACCCGCTACCACAGAATTTTATTTGCATACCAAGGTCATGGTCGTAAACATAATGAACACCGACACACGGAATACCCCATCGGTATCCAATTTCTAATGATATCAAATATCACTGCCGATCTTGACGCCTCCAACTCCGATCTTGAAGATGGACACCACACCGATCACGCAATGTGCACATGTCAATCTAACTTTAACAGGCGCCTCCCAATAAGTTAGGCAACCTGACCGAAAGTAAATCTCAACGCCCGCATGCACACACGCACGCAGTACCAAACCTCCGACCTTGTCGCCCCTTCTTCGACGTCAGCCACGTGTTTCGACGTTTGCCTTGCGGGACTCCTGATGGATCCATTCTGGGGATTTACGGGATGTTACTATTTCATGTTCCTGGCTGGCGACCTGCGAAGTTGCGCTCGTACACGACTAGCACGACAACCGTTTGATGTGTGCGCCCGAATCAAGTATTAAGGTGGTGTTAGAGGTCTAGCTGCTCCAATTTCGGTCAGTCTTGGTTCAACATTTTTGGCATCGTTTAAATAAGCTTTTCTGTGGGTGGACTCTATGACGTGAAAATGGCGTCGACGCGTCCTGTCGTGCGTTATACGCACCTTTGACCCCAAGATCTTTCACGTCTAAAAACGACCATCTTAACCGCAAAACACGATGCGCGCCAAGTGCGGCACATGATCTCCAGGCTGGATAAAAAAACCTGCACCAAATCCATCTACTCGCTCCCAGCTGTACTCATTTGCTGCCTTCTTTCTACATACAGCATCGAACTATCCAATTTATGCGACTACACCCCTCTCAGACTCAATCTTCTTTCTTCTTTCGTTCCTGTCATTCCTCACAGTGAACCTACCTCCGTCATCTCGGCAATCCCCATCCATCCATAGCACATTCCGCAGTCACGTTCATCAGCGTTGCATCGCGGCATGTGCGTTGCAAGAATGTAATATAACCTGGCAACAACGCTTTCCCGCTTTCAGCGCGCTGTGGAGCTCAGGTCATGTGCAACCACCTCCCCAGCATTTTCATCTTAACTGAACGCTCTTCCATCATCGCTAATAGAATGACACATGTTAAAAGGTTCATAGTTCAGACACCACATGTCAATCGCGTTTCATTCCGCGATACTTGGGGTATTACTCGATCAGGGAGGATTTCGTTATCAGCCCGCATCGCGCGTTTTTATTGTGTTGTGTTGTGTTTTTTGGGGGAGGGTGTCCTGCGACGTGCGTGTGTGTCCAGCGTGATGTTGATGCTCTGGACTGGGGGCCCGAGAGTGACATCGTTGCCTCGTGTTCGACGCATGTACGTGAAACTTAGTCACGGGGGGTGGGGCGCTCACGCGTCCGTCAGTCCGATGGCGTCGTGTCTTCCCACCTCCTCTCTGCATGTGTGTTATCTGATCAGATTACGCTGGTTAGGTTCGTGCCGACAATTCGCATTCCTGCGAGGTAACTGATCGAAACGGAAGGTGTTTCGCCTGCACAAATTTATCCTTTGGACCAAAGCTCGTGAGTAAATCTGCGTCCATCAGCGGAAGAGAGAAAATGACGCTCGTGTCAGGTGACTTGAAAACGGACGCATACTTCAAAATTTGGCCGGTTTCCGCTCTAAAAAAGGGGAAGGCCCTGGAATAACGACGAACTCACTCAGCCTCATCAAACGGTCAAGAACTCTCTCCTTAGTTTGCAACACGGCATCACTCGGCTTCTGCCCGACCGGGGTGCGCATGATGATGGCGATCTCGACAGCTTGAACTTTATTGCGTGCAGGTCTTGAGTCCCATCGGTTTCGACTGAATTGGAAAGGGGCTTGGTGCGGCTGAGCTGACTAGCTTCGACGGCGATGCGTGCCGTATCCCGCCATCGTATTCGCTGGCATCTCGTCACTACCTTTCCAAAGAGGGTCGCTCTGGACATCTCAGCTGCTATACCATATGACACATTCCGCCCTGTCGAAGCGTTTAAAAGGATGCCCCACCTTCGCATTCCATCGGCAACTTTGAAGGTTCGTCAATCATTGAAACTTGCTTCTTTGGTTCTGGTTTGGCTATTTTTGGTTTATGGCTTATTGTCCTCGAGGTCTCTTGCACCCTTGGTTCTCGTGATTCGCTGTCAGGCCGCAGAATATCCCCTGCATTGGATGCAGCGCACATTGTTTGACCGACATAAGCGCGCCCTCGGTCAAGAGCCGGTGGTGGTCCTAGTTTTTTTTTTTTGGTTGCACGGCCGCTGAAAGTATTTTAGATCCCCCTTAACTACTAAGGTCGCGGGCGCGGTCTAGACCAAATTTTCGGCCACGGGCTCACTAGTTTCGGGATGATCAAAGGGATCTGCGGTAGGGTGTCCATCCCCTCGTCATTCCCGATGATGAACCATGCCGCTGCAAGGTAAGTAAGTGCGTGGCTGAATGCAGTATACGACATATGTATCTGCCACACAAACCACCAAATACGGTTTTCACGTCAGTATATAAATGTCAGGCTCCGAAACTGAAAAACCCCACCAGCGAGAACGCTTATAGGTTTTGGTACAATAATAAAAACCCCGCAACGGGCCTTCTGTCGTTGATTGTGGTCCTGACTCCTGAGAGCTCCACTTTACTCATCTCGCGACTCGCACATGCCCACGACGACGAGCCTCGTGTTCGCCCACATGTTCAATACTTTGTGGAAGGATACTTGCTGTCCCAGGACTACCTCGTGCCTTCCCACCGAGTGCTGTTCGGGAGTAGAAGGTCGTTTCTTCCCCCTCCCAGAGGAAAATATCCCATGTACCAGGAGATCCTGAATCTTAGTTTGAAATGAAGTGGAGCTGCCGAACTGCGTTATACTCTTTTGAGTCTCGCTTGGATTGGGTGGGCGGTGGACGATATACTCACGCGCAAATACTCGTCTGTATCATAAAATGAATGATGATATATTTTGGTCAATTGTCATGTCCCGAGTTTTTCATTTGATTTTATCTACTGGCTTTGTAATCGTCGACGTGGCAGATCCTGCTTGCCGTCCAGGTGTGTCCTCAGAAAACTTTGGCAGCGATCTCAGAAAGTATATGTGACATCGACTTTACATAGCAAGTCAGAAGAAATTGGCTGTATTGGGTTCGACTCCACTTTCGAGCTTGCTACTTACGCTGCTTATCATTCCTTATCGCCCTACTTCACATTTGGAAAAACATGTATGTGAATGTACGATAATTACCTGTGAACCCATACAATACATGAAGCAAATTATAGTATACACCAATTCATCTGCATCACCCATGATATCACTCATTAGCCGCTTATAAAATCAGTGGCGCCCCAAAACTCATCAGGTTCAAGTTCCTCCATGAGCTCGTCAACCAAGATGAGCAGATAAGGAATATCGACATCTTTAACGACGCCGACACCATCCGGATACCATATCTTCCTTTCCTCATAGGCCCACTTCCACCGCTGCGCAAGTATGAACCAGATCAGCCGTCAGGTAAGGAAGATGGACCCTTACCAAATATCGGATCAATTCCTTGTCCTCGGGCATCACCTCTTTCCATTCCCCGCCTGCAGTGCAAAATATTCGGTAGGAATCAAGGGCGTATCGGCCGATACCTGGATAGTGCGAGATGGGCGTGGGGGGATAGGGTATGGTTGCTTTGCGAAGCCTTCTTGACGAGGGGCTTGAGCATGACGGCCGTTTCCTTGAATTCGTGTAAGTCGGTGCGGTAATTTTTATTTTGAATCTCGCGGGGGTTTCTAAGCGACAATTGGATGGTCGACAGATGTCGGTAGGTGGATCGTCTACGTAATGTTGGGACATCGCTTTTAACCATGCTGTGCGTTTGTTGTAGAGGCCTAGCGGGCGCAGAATATTTACGAGCTCGGTAATATCAGCTTTGTCATGGGGCGTGTCTCAGTATATGGCAGAATCTGAAATTCAAGCGTACCATTAATCATATCGAGTGGAGTTGGCCAGCGGTACATGAGTTTCCAGAAAACGGGGATGGCATATTGGCCGGTAGTTACATTCAGTAGCTTGACAGCTATCAGGAGCTGCCAGAGGTTATCGGAAACAGCGTCTGCAATGAGAATCAGTATGTGCGACTGGGGAACAAGAAACAGATATCCTGAGAGCAGTACCTTGTATCAGAATCGGTTTGGCGTTTGCGATAAATCCAATGAGATCGTTGAATAAATCTTGGTGGTAGGACGGAAACGTGGGCATATAATTGTGCGTGAATAGGTTTTCGGACGGAAAATAAGAAGGAACCCATGATTTGCCAGGTCGTGCGACTTCACAAAAATATTTCGAGGTTGTCAGCGTGCTGGTATTTGTGGTACAAACGGTTGAGGTGTCCAAAGACACAGCCCTTGATTTACTGTTCAGAGTGGCGAATTGGGTAGGCGGCACGACCTTGCGGTGTTTGCGAGGTCGAGAAGAGTCGGCGGAGAGTGTAGAACACACTTTATGAGATATAGAACTGAGGTAGCACCTGGTGAGTGGAGTCATCAGGTCTCTTTCTGGGGGGCATGGCAGAAGCTTCGTCCATAGCAAGAGGGACATACTTCTGATGAGGGGCATCAACAACACGTGGAGGCTCGGGTTTGCACCTCCCGTTCAGCCCCTCCGAGACCTCTACTGATAAATCCTCCCTCGACAGAAGCGGAGTCGCATCTGTAGCCTTGACAAGAATCTCGCTTGCGTCAGGAAGTTTGCGAGAACTGTTATGCCTGCGGTCACTGGTGGAAGCACCACCGCCCGCCTGGGTCCGAGAGGTGGTGAAGTAGATAGAAGTATCTCCTGCAGCAGTAGGTACCTGATGATTGGAAGTTACGGATTTACTCCTGTTGCGCTTGGACTGGGGCACTTTAGCAGGAGACACATGCCGCTCAGATGTGGAGACGACGAGTAATGCCTGTGATGAATTCTTTGAATTTCTCCGGGAGACAGTACGCGCTGGAGTGCTATTTTTAGACACTGGGCGCTTCCGCTTTGGAACTGGTGTGGATGGCAATGAAAGAGCTGTGCGGGATGGTTGAGGCGTATAAGCATACGAACTCAGAAGCTGGGAAAAGGTGGCACGACGGGTTGGTGTAGCAGACGGCTCGGCCATCGAGCGGAAGAGTTTGGGAGCCGAGTTGCAATGGCGTGGACCTATGATGGACTTTGAGACGGTACATGGCGTCAGAAGCCCAAAATGGCATTGTCGGTTATAGTGACTCGAGTTCGGGGGGGAAGTGCTTGAACCGGTTGTCTCCTGTTCATCGAAGCCACCACCAGCCTAGCGTCTTTCTCTCTCTTGCACCTTCTATTCCTCTGCTATATCTCAACCTAGTTCTTGCATTTATTTACAAGAGCAGTTCTGAATCAAACCTCCTCCCGTTCCCTTGTACACTCTTATCTATCTCCTACGCATTTCTGAGGACTATTTCTTTCACATCTCTTAATGCCATCGAAGAAGAATCGCAATGCCACTCGTCACTCAGCTCATTCTCCCGCTAATTACTCTCCTCTTCTCCCCGAGATCGACTCTGCTTGGTCTCCGGAACAACCCCCTCTTCTCGAGCTCGATAAACCACCAGATACTGGCATCCAAATCCATCTCGAACTCCCCCCCGTAGCATCAGAAGATGAAAGCCCTCCTGTTAAACACGAGGGTGGCCTTCTTCTGGCAACCCCCGAGTCTCGTCCTTCGCCTGTACAGCAGGAGGTCAACCTCCCCCACACAGAACACATCCACAACTTTACGTCCCAGCTAGGAGCGCTTGGCCATACGAGGTCTCCTGTGCTTGCCCGGTGTGTACTTTTCCTTTGTTTGTCTTTTGCGGGCGCCTCTGGTGCGCCGCAGTTCTTTCGTACTCTTTCATGCCTGAGGCCACGTGCGTCTTGAGTCGACGTAGTTTCGTTATCACTTTTCCTGTCTATAGTATGGCCCCCACGTGCACTGCACAATGTCTTTCGTTTCCCCATAATGCTTTCCTTCATTACTCACAGAACAGTATAAGAGAGCTGAAGCTTGTATACTTCTAGTGAGCCAACGATGCTTGAGACATTTTCCCGTACTGTTCGCAATTATGTTCCGACTTCGATTCCTGTTCCAGCTGCTGCTCCCTCCCCTCCACGGGTGTCCAAACCCGTTTCCTTTGGTAGCTTTATGGCCCCTCCTGGCCCCTCATCTGTTTCCTCAACGAACAACAATCCCATTGGCGCAGGTGCAAATGGAAACCAGCCAACCTGGAGAATGAAAGGCGGCGGTCAACTTGATTCAGCGGAAGTCGACCCACCTGCTGTTTTCGGCCCCGAGGATGAGGATGAAGCCGCATTTCCCGATCAGCCCCTGGCGATATATCCTACGGCTGCGGAAGGCGACGCTGTCATGTGGTCCCGCTGGGACACCCTTATCGAGAACAGTTCTGGAGCTCGGTAAGTCAAATTTCATCAGTGGAATAAAGCTTTGTAACGGATGTATTCGTTCCTGTCATCATTCAGGCGTATCCTTTTCCTTGGGTACGCCACTGGTCTTCAGATCTGGGACTGCACAATCTTGGGATCAGTGTCCGAGATTTTGAATCTTACCAACTATTCTTTTGGTTCTATTACCTTTGCTGCTGTACTCGCAACTCCGCATACTTCTAGAGATCATGGCTCTGACGGTGATGAACCCTTGATTGGTGTAGTGTAAGTTACTCTGCATTGTAAGACTTACCTCTAACTGACGGAACGTGCAGCTCCAGATCGAAAGACCAGTCGACCATGTCTATTTATTCATTGCGCGTTCACAAGGTCATCAAGCGCCTTCCCTACGATAATGTGGCAACCTTTGCTTCAAGCGGACACTTTATTACTATTGTAAGCGTATGAAGTCGTTTACTGAGAGGATGATACTTACCATCGAGCAACAGAGCACCACAAATCCACCAACTCTACGCATTCTTTCTTTGGCATCTTTTACAGAGTTACACACTATTTCTTCGGTCGCCATTCTTCCTTCTTACACCAATTCATCAATTCCATATAAAGCCAATACCAATAACACTGTATCATTATCAGCGATAGACTCCATCAACACTAACCACTCTTCTCATGACTATCCCGTCCCCATCTTCGCCCTCTCTCATCGCATCTTGGCATACGCCTCCCCGCCTCCCAGAGCGGATTCTCATATTAGACCCTCCTCTCAGCCGCGCACGCACCTCCGTTCCCCCTCAAGTACCCTTGGAATATCTCACGCTGCTGCGCTCAAGGTCGGCGGGACTGTCCTCAACGGCGTGAAATCTCTGGGTGGAATGGCCTATTCTGCTGCTGCAGAGTACGCCAAATCTCGCGCAGGTGGGGGAGGAGACCAATCACGGGCTGTTACTGAAGGGCCGTCATCTGTCATGAGTGGTGTCAGCAACCTCTTCTTTTCACGGAGCGCTCCTGCTGCGAGTAGCCACGCAGAAGATACAAGCGCAGTCACGTCCACGCCGTTCCAAGACCGACATGGACAAGAGGAAGGGGACCCTCCAGCGCTGTCATCGGGATACCACGTAACGGTGCTGGATCTGGTTTCTCTCTTGGCGAAAGACTCGCTTGCACGCGTCCGCATCATTTCCGAATTCATCGCATTTAAGCATCAGCCCATAAGCACTCTCAAGTTTATGCATGATGGAAACTCATTGGTAGTATCCCCTAAAGACGGCCAAGTTGTTCGTATCTTTCAGATGCGGCCTACGCCTCGTGTTTCGCTCCCTATTGATTCTGGACGCGAAGCCGCACTCGTCGGTCGCCATGAAACGAGCTCACCGTGGCACATGTACAATTTACGTCGTGGTCGGACGTCTGCTATAGTTGACGGAATGGAGGTTTCGCCTGACGGACGGTGGGTCGCTGTTGGCACTAGGAAGCCGACAGTACACATCTTCGCTATCAATCCATATGGCGGAAAGCCAGACTTGCGCAGCCACATGGAGAACAAAGTTCGGAATGCGGACGAAGCCGTAAGCAATCATTTCTCTCTGGCTCATTCAGGCTCACGCTTTTGTTTGTAACAGCAACCGTTATCAATCGAATTGTCGCCACTTGTGCGCCTCAGATCAGTCAAGTCGGCCGCTCATGGGGGCGTCAGGCCTGGAATCACGTTTACGTTCCTCCCAAGAGACACTTTACTGCCTACCAGTCTCCAGCCTCCCT
The DNA here is from genome assembly GCA_029603245.1 of Rhizopogon salebrosus TDB-379. NCBI lineage: Eukaryota > Fungi > Basidiomycota > Agaricomycetes > Boletales > Rhizopogonaceae > Rhizopogon > Rhizopogon salebrosus. The sequence goes on from MU837495.1 coordinate 32,773, forward strand.
CTTCGGCCATCACCACCTCTCCTAGCACGTCCTCAAGTCGATCTGACGTGCCTTCCCCTCTCCGTACGAGAAAGGCTGCCAACTTTCAGGATCTTCTCCTCTTCGATCCCGCTGATGGTGTGCTATCCTTGAGACGCGTCATACTCGAACAGCGCCCTCGAGATGCAGGCGCATTTTCGTATTCATATTCATTAGCTAAGCTACCGACCAGCGTGTCTATGTCGCTTCCTGGAAATGGTGCCGCAGATCGACTAGGCACATCGCCGCCCAATCGTGTCGGCGTAGTATCGACCAAGAGCTCTGGCCTGACCCAGATGATGTTGGAAGCGGCCAGCGAACTGCATGGGCGAGACACCGTAGTGGCTACTTGGCAGCTTAGACGACACCGGGATTGGAGCGAGGTTAAACATGTGCCGAGTGTCAGCGTTGGGTCTCCTGGTTTAATACCCATTGCAAAGTATGCTTTTTGTAAAGTCGCTTGTTCAGGTGCTGACGTCTATCTTTAGTGCCCTTGCTCAAGCAGAACTCTCTACTTGTTCTAGGTCATCGAATTTAGTCCCTCGCCTCATCTATCTCGCCCACCAGTTCAGCTTCTATACACTGGGCGAGGATTACCACGCTCTCATTCGCCGCCACCAATTAGACATCACCGGGACCAAGATAGAAGTGCGCAAGGAGGTCGAGATCAGTGCCTATTCCGCCGGCACTGGAGAGTCCTTTGTCGAAGGTTTCTCTCTGCGTGATATGGGACGAGGACGAACTGCATCTTCCTTTGACGAACCGATAGCATCTGCTATATCAGCCGACATGTCGTACCCGCGTTCATCTCGCTCTATCATCCCCATGCTCCCCAACGGCACCCCAGGGGGGTCAAAGCCGCGTTCCTTCAAGAATCCCATTCCCATTCGCGCGATGACGTCCAATATAGCTGAAGGCGTCGGAGAAGGCTTTGGTCGTATCCGGAGGGAGATAAATCGCGTTCGATCTCCGCAGCCTGTATCGAGGCTCGAGGATGACCTCTCAGCGTCCGTTCCACTAGAGTTTGATGAGCACGATGAGGAACTGGTGTACCGAAATGAAGATGATAACGCGTCCAGGGGCGAAGACGCCACCACCGACCACTCGATCGAGACTCCTCCCACCGATGTCGACCCGTGCGACGAAGGCACAGAATTATGGCATGGTTGGACTGAGGAGGATAAACTCGCTGTGGACGAGGCGGAGCAATTTGACGATGTTGTTGGATTCTTGGACGAGGAGCAGACACCGGCGATCCAAGCGGAGCAAAGGAGGGCGAATAGGAAACAGCATTGGTAGTTATTGCGCTTGCTTGGCGTGCTGCGCTTCTCCACTGCTTACTACCTGTACGTTTGTAATGTGTACCATCTGACATGTAACACGCGGCATGTATCACGCGGTCCAATCAATTAATGAACCTTGTTCGTGCAAGCAGTGAATACGTCCAAGAGAAAATGCTACATGATGCTTGCCTGTAGTGATATCAAAATGTACATGTGTTGGTATGACTGTAAGTAGCCGAACCCAATGAGATAACAAGAAATAAAACGGCATCTAACATGTTTTGTATGCTACAAGTCAAGTCTGCTCTACCTTACGACAGCGCGACCAGATGTGTCACACGGAAATGCAGGACGTAGGGCTGTGGAAACCCGCGAATCTGTGCAAGAGCGGGCATATGCTGGGTTCGACGGTCTGTACAGGTACTCTGTGGCGTGGGATGGCGACCGGCCGAGACTAGAAGGAGGGCGAGGTCGGGGATAACTATATGCGGCCGGTTTGCGGACCGGGGAAGGCGATCGCGACCAAAACGAATCAGAATTTCTCTGCGGCCCTGATCCACCACGATGATGATGTTGATAAAGATGATGAGGATTAACCTCGTGTTCTTTACCACAGCCCTCGTACACATCCATATCCATGGCATAGTGAGAATCGTCGTCATCTGAAAGATCATCGTCTGATTCTTCTGAGTCATCCGTGGCGGGTGGTGAGGCTAGTGACTGGCCGTTCCCTAACATATCCGGAGGGAACGGAGATTGGTCGCATGAACCATGTCCATCCATGTCACCCAAATGGACCGCAGACAGTCTCGTGTGATTTCGCCAGTGGCGACGCATGTTGGAATTGACATTGAATTCACGGCCGCAGCCTGGATATGGGCACTGATATGCTATAAGCGGAGATGTCAGCTTGTGGATTTTCGTGTGGCGTTTGCATGACGAATCGAGAACAAGGGTTGCAACGAGGCAAACATGATTTTGACTTGGAACGGGCGACGCCGAGATAATCAGATATAGACGTACGTTTTGCTCCCGTGTGCGTGTTTACGTGGATCTTCATACTACTGGGGCGATTGAAACGCTTGCCGCAATGAGGACATTGGTGCTTCTTACCGCGACCCTCTCCATGCAGCATTGTGCTTAGAGGGTCAGATGACTTTAGGTAAGGTCTCCTTCCGTCATTAGTCATGACAGTAGATGCAGAATTAGGAGGGTCGGATACAGAAAAGGAGAGAACGGAAGACGAAGGCTGTGACCTTGTCTCTTGAACTTGCTGGGTTGGGCTAGCAGATGCCGTGAATCCACCGTCCCGTGGACTTTGCGGGCCATAAACAGCATCAGGCGATCTATGCTTGTGCCTTTGCTGTGACTGCCGAGGGGGAACAAAGGAAGTCATAGAAACCCGGAAAGCTGGTGTCGACCCATTAGCGATTCCCGCCCCTCGATTGCCCTGGGAGGATGATGTTCCGCGACTGCGCAGCTTTGTGCTGGAAGCGACATGCTCGAGTGAAGACGTGACAGGGTCAGAGCGTAGCACATTGAACGAATAGGTCGCAACAGGACTTGCAAGACCGTCTTGACCCTGTTGCGCGCGATAGGACAAATGGCGGTTTGGGGCAGACTCTGAACTAGAGCTGGACGGAGGAGGGGACGGAAGACCATGAGTTGCGGAGGATGCGGATTCACCTGCACGGTGCGGATTTTGGATACGGTTACGAGCAGTGACATCGCAGTAAATTTGGTCGTGCTGTACACACATGAGCGTGCGGTGAAGAGCTACGGAAGGAATGTACACTCACAGAAGCTGGGGACGAATCAGGGTCCTGAGAGGAAGCATGCGTGCGAATTGAAATTTCTACATGTCGATCAGGAGTGGTTATGAAAATCTGGTGTGGAATAAACGAAGTGGCGTACCAGGGAAGATGTCGCGTATGCTGGGGAGAAGAACACTCTGGTGAGGCATGATTTGAACTTGAAGGCAGCGAGCTCGAGGAGATGCGCAGTCAAGGGTTGCTGCTGTGGGTTAAAAGGATTTGAGGCGATATTTATATATGAACGGAAGAGGGAAGAAGCTGAAATGGGGGGTGATGCAAAAGCGGTGTCCAAATAAGGGCCGTATGGCGTTGATGCGAGCGCCGAGGATTGGCTAGTGGGAGCGAGCAATGGACATCACCGTGGTTGACAATGACCGCAGCAGAGGAAAGATGGTCGTCTGTGCCGCGAGCTTGATAAGAGATGGCTGGAAGCGAGCTGAGCGAGAGAGGAGGCTAGTAAAGGAGAAAACGTTGAAGCGAAAGACAATTGGGGATCAATCTGGATTGAAAGATTAGCCTTGCCATGTACAGAAACGAAAAGTTACCTACGTGGTCTTAAGTTTGCCCGCAACAAGTATAGTAGCCGTCCGAGTCATCGCGCGAGCGCTGATCATGCCACGCCCCCTTCAGCAAACTTTAATTGAATTCAACACTAGTACGACTCGTCCAGTCTTGCGGCTGAATCAATTGCCATTGCATGTGCTTTGTGACCAGGCGGCCCTCGGATTTTGTACTTGCGGAGATCAGTCCTTCAAAGCCCCAAACACCGATTCAGCGATTGCCATCAATTCGGCAGTCCCCAATTGCGATATATCGTACTCAAATCGAATCATCGATACACACCTTGAGGCGAGATGTCTCAATTTCTTCGTCTAACGTTGGACATCAGTTTCAACTCTGTCTGGGGTAATTGCATTCTCTTCTCCTCAAATCCGTGCGTGCCATATCTTCCTCTTTCACAATTCCTCCTGAAAATCGCTCTTTTTCAGACATTAAATCGGCCGCCGGTCGCCCTTTTCGTAATTCCGCCTTACTGCACTTCCGTTATCGCAGTGTTACCGCATTATTATTATATACGATGATCTTTTCCCCTTTTTGACCCTGTCTCATGTCCGCGCCTTGACCTGTCCTTATTCATGACTTATCCGCCGATCTCATCGTCACCTAAGAATGTACATGTTCTATCCTGAAACAGTGCACCTCCTTCTCACAAGCGAGCCCACGCCATTTCTCTGGAGTAGCTGTCTCCATTCCTGCTCTGCCTCATCCTCCTAAGCACCTCGGCTGTCAAGCAAGGCAATACATAAAGGTTTTCTCAATACATTAAATTGCCTTGGCTGGGCTACGGATCATGCACGTCTTTGAGTTTACTTACGTTCACATGACCTTGGAGTGGCAATCCTCCGAGGTGATACGGTGCTTCTCGCTTTCCTACATCCGTGGAAATAGATGGTTCGGCACCACAGGAGACTGCATGTCAGAGAGAAACGACGATGGGCTCCTTTACTACGTCTTGAACTTCGAGATAAATATGACAATGCTGACCACCCGCGGTGCACCATGCGCCCAAACGCATCATGGCAGCTTCCGATCTAGTAGTCGCGCTCCGAGCGGATGCTTGGTCATGATGATCGCACTGCGGATTAATAGAATGATAGCATCCGGGCACACACCAAAAATAAAACCGATCCGCTCATCCATAATTGACCATCCACGGCACTGATTTTCGGATTGGCGCGGTTGATTTCCTTCTTGGTGCTGCTATGTTTAATTGTCTTTGCCATTATGGGAAATCGCCGTCAAGATCGACAGGGCGCACTGTTGCCGCCGGTTGGATAGCCGAATTTTAATTGTCGTTTATCGATCACGGCCAGTTGCCAATACCGATGATAACCAGCCACAAATCCTGCAGGAACTTCACAAGGAGGCAGAAGCGCAGCACAGGTCGGTGGGAAAAGTATCACTGAAGCATGTGCTCGGCCTGACAACATGGAAAATTTGAAGGACACCAGAAATACATTTAGCACCTCTGATCTGGGGCCCATCATGATCGGTACCGCGTAAACAGGACGGAGAGCGAGAGAGTTACTATTTAGAGGGACAGAATACTGGGATCGCTCTTTCGAAGATCATGCGTCATGTGAGGACAATAAGCTGTCCACGATGTCTGCGAATGAATCCCAGACTTCATCGGGAGGATGGACACCATCTCTGGACTCATCTCCTGGTCGGTACTTTCCTGTCCTCACTGAGAATCCACGGATCAGCCTTTGGCTTAGCAAACGGGAACAAATCAAGTTAACACATACCTAAGATCCTCCATAAACGCAGGTCTGTAGCTCCGCCACCAAGGTCTGTTTGGATGTCATCGCCAATGACGGCAATGCACTCATAAGGACCTTCGTAATCGAGGCTCTCAATCGCCGTTTGGAAGAAAGCCTTGCTCGGCTTGCCGAGCACCTCTGCTTCCTTTCCAGTAGCATTTTCCAGAGCCGCAACGAATGGTCCTGGGCCAAGCATAAGCCCGTGGCCCGAGGATTCTATAAATCGCGCTTTGTGTAAGGCGATGAGGGGGATCGATGTCGTCAGATCCTTATGGTCCGGCTTCTGCGAATCATGTTCCCCAATAAGGATGCGGAATGCAGTATTAAGATGATCATAGTCAAAGTGCGCGGGCGCCAAGCCGACAATTACCGCGTCATAGGGGACGTTGGGATCGTGCCTCCCTGCGGACATGCACTCGTCTTTAGATGACTCAGACAAGAGAAAATATGGCCTTGAAGACGGCTTTAGAATCAGCACGATACGAATATTCTGCATAGTAGACTGGATCGCTCGCTACCTTCTGAGTCCCCTCGTCTCGATAAGACTCCTCGCCACCTTGAGGCTCGTCCACAGTTCTTCTGATTCACCTATTTGCACATCAAATCCGGCGTCCAACATTCTCTTCTGAAGGATCGAGGTAGATTCTTTGCTCGTATTACTACAAAACCTGAAAGGGAATCGGGAGCGACGCAATTCTGCGAGGGCTTCGACTGCTCGAGGTATGGGCGTCGATCCAATCATCAGCGTGCCAGAAATGTCTATGAGTAATGCACGAATGATTGGCCTTGCTCTTGCCGCCATTGATATTGTAAAAGTGGGCGTTGCTTTATTACTTAGTGATGCGGCGATGGCAAAAGTGGGTGGAGGAAGTTCCATTCAAATGGGCCACGTCACGTGCAAGATGCCATCCATTCTAAAGTCTTATTATATGTTCCTTTAGCCGAAGGACTACGAAAAATATATGCTGACACTGTCCTGAGGAAGAATAGTTAGGAAGTTCTGAAAATGACTCAGGGCACAACAAAATAAAGCGCGAAAAGCACAGGGCAGACATTGGGATCTCTTTCTTAGTGCGCATGCATAATTATGGAATGGTTTGCTCCATGCTGGTGACCTTTTGAAAATTTTTGAATACAACAGTGTTGGTCCTAAAAGAGGTAAAACCCATGTTTCGGGGAGCACATTTGAAGCCTTTATCAAATAATGGGGAAATGGGATAGCGCTAAAGCAGCTCGACATCTATGATGTAAAGATTGTATGATCGATGGAGTACATAGCAAAAATGGCCAGATTCAACACCGCCGTGAATACGTAGTGATATCACGCACAGCGTCCTCAGATAAGCAAGTCCAGTCATCGCATGCTCGATTAACTGCGGGATGTCCAAACAGGTTCCGTCGGGAGCCAGCCATGTGAAGTATATGATGTAAGCTTGACTTCATGTGCATGGTTGGCTCGCAGGGGTCGACAAGGTTCATGTCGTGGAGGAAACCCGTATCTTGAATCGGAGAAGGAGCAAGCCGGAGGAGCGTCAGCGTGGATTTCGAAGAACAATTTGGGTATCATCCGGAGTATTTTCTGACCTTATCGGGGTACAGCAACCAGACCTTTGAGTGCAAAAACACATTGCAGAAGGCCTGCATGTTCATCGACAGCCTGAGAGCAATGCTCTGAGCCTAGATGTAGATCCGCCTCGTCAATGACATCAGCGCTGGCATTACGCACTTTTGCATTCAACCAACCTTACATTTATGCATGCACTTGCTACAGCGCATAAAACCTAGAGATCTCGTTATAGCTGGACTCGGGTGCACAGTGATCAGTCGAGTCCAATAGCTGGACATTCAATGCTGGTACAATAGACAGTCCAGTGGCGCATAGTCTATTACTGAAAAACACAGATGTGCATGAGCGTCTCGACGTGACTCATGCTGCTGTGTCACTGAAAACATGATATATGTCATCGCTTATCTCTCCAAACTGAACTAATGTATGTCCGTACTATCGTTTGTATGGCGCCCGCCAAAAAGTTGAGGTACTTACAAAGGTAAGTAATTACCGCTGAAACTTCCATCGGAGACACTTGAGCGTGGCCAGGTGACCCAGGGCGTCATAGCCACAATGGTCCATCAGACCTACTGCACAAAAGCAGAGGAATGGCATCAGTTCGGAGAGATGCGTCGCCAGTTGTGCAATTCCGAAAGTGCGTGTGAGCGATCACTGCGATGTTCTAGGAAGAACGGAAAGGCTATACAGACTTGGATCGCAGTTGCTAAAGCCACACAGAGTTTATTGCCCAAACGCAAACGTTGGCACTTGCGCTTATCTCTAGGAAACCTGAGTAACTCACCGATTGTCGATTTGTGATGTCGTTGTGAACTCGAGGAACTGTGCGCTCCAGTTTACATATCGTAAGCTGATACAATCCGTGATTTTTGCCATGGACTCGGATGAAGTCAAAATAGGTGGGCATATGTAAGCAGGTGTTATTCGGCAGTGCCGAATCAAAGCTGTGTATTTATATTGGTATTTTATACTAAATCGCCAATCAACGATAACTGGTCCATTAAGTATTACAAAATGGGATTGCGCTCACCAGTGAACTATTGAAATCTGGATAACACAACTTACCAGTCCGGAAGATGTCATGGTTCATTTAACAAGTTAGATACGCAAGTTATGTAATTATGCACGTGAAGGGATCAGCCTGAGAGAGCTCAGAGGACATTCCATTATCGTCATGGGAGCGGCGCCCTGATGCTGCTTATCAGTTCTAAATTCTGGCCTCCGAGTCCCAGTCATTAGATCAGTGGAGCTGTACTAGTGAAGGCATACATATAAATGCTCATCAGGGGTGGCTAAATTTGAAGGTATAGGTGTCGAGTGTTAAGAGTACCAGAAACATCTCGAGCCGCTCTCGAGGATATGTAACTCAGGTCAGACTGCCGTCCACTTAACCGTTACGCCAAAAGGTAGTATAATCGCAAGGTAGATGGCAGGAATACAAAGGGAGGTTACGATTCGCATACCACTTGACCTGAGCCCAAAGAGCTTCGGTATCCACCTCTCGTGGCCCGCCCTACCCGATCTTGATGATCCTGTATCATGCTCTTCATCAGTAGGTAGTGCGATTCTCCCTTCACGCTTGGTAAGTCGGCGATATAGGTTGTTCCGAACTTCCCATCAGAGAGTCAGAGCGCGGTATTCGAAATGGTGCAGTCTGCAGCGCCGCCTCACTGTGTACGTACCCGGCAGTTGTTTGCATCGCAGTATGACTTGAATATAGCGTATATATATCGTAGATGGTGCAAATGACCAAGAGCAGTTTTCATTTTCAATGGTCTCCCATGACCCCATAAGTCGATAGCACGTCGATCGCGAATCTAGTTACGGTAGCAAACCAGACTACAGTCGACAAGTATATAGATGGAATCCTTTGTTTGAATCATGACGAAACAAGGATTGAAGCAATACAAGATTACTTACAATGACCACAAATAGTACTAGTGAAAACACTAACAATAGGCGGAATGGCCGGGTTCATTGCGCTACCACGAACTCGTGAATCAAGCATCTTTCACCATCTTTCCTATGTCGTTCATCCCCTCGTCCGTCGCCCAAAAGTTAGCCCAGTCATCTTTCTCATTCGTCGTTTCGTATTCCAGCTTCACGTTATCACCAGGTGCGACCTGCCCAAGGCTGCTCAGGTATTTTTCCTTTACCTCACGCTCCGTGCGTTCTGCCTCTTTCATCTCCTTGCTTCCTGTCCATATGGCACGGTTCAGGATATGCCGGATGGCGGCACGTACCACGAGATAGCCATGGGATGCGAATAGCGCAATCAACAGGGCAGACATCAAGAGTTCTCGGGTTGCAGCAAGACCATTAGGCTGGTGATGTTTCAAGTGTTGCGATATGTCGGTCACATCAGCGTTCATCGTGGTCTCCAGCGGGTGAGCGTGGTGATCATGGGGACGGAAGAGATATACGAGCGCAGAGTTTGTGAGTGCTGATAGCCATGTTAGAAACGATAAAGACTCAAGCCATGGCCCTATCGTATCTGTCCGAACAGGTATCGGTCGCCGGGTGTGCACCGCGATTTTGAATGCGTCAGAGCGTACTTCAATGTAGTTGTTGAGCAGCGCCATCACGGGTGCAAGTGGCCATATTGTTGACCAAAGGGCGACGTAGCCAAATTGGGTCACCATCTCGCCATAATCCGAAAAAACGTCGTACTCTGGCAGCGCCACTTCACTCCGGATGTGCTCAAGGAATTCGCGTTCCTCTCTACCGTGCGCATCCTGACCCACAGGTTCATCGTCAAACGCCACCCGCTTCTTTTTTCCGTGTCCCTTTGAATTGCCATTGCGAAAGCCTTTCCCACTGCGGAACGACTCTACGGCACGGAGGATATATGGCAAACCAATCTCCATGAACGTATCCACTACTTGGTTGGTGACTGTAAAGGCAAACATCTGCTCTTGAAGCCTCGACGGATTTAGCTTTCGTCGCGCGCTCCTCCTATCTGACTCCCATAAATCGAGCCCTGCCACACCTACTTTCTCTCCGTGACCTCCTCCAGCACCAAGATTCGACGTAGCATTAAAACTGACGTTGAATTTATCCAACAAAGCCAACGCGTGAAGGCCACCGTTGAACAAGTGGAACTGGACAAAGTGCATGACACTTTCGCCGAAAGGAACGTAGACGAATGCGGACAGTGCAAGACCGAGGTAGGCATTCATCGCTGAGAGCGTGAAGACCTTGATGGAAAGCGAGCTGCTATGACTGGATTGATGCGAATGATTTTCCCAATCGGTAAAATTATTGGCGCGTTTCTGGTAGATGGCGAGTAACCGGGGAACAAGGAGCGTGAAAAGTATTGTCGGCGTAAAAGCCTTAAACGACAGATGCTCAGAGAGGCGATAAGAGGCAGACATAAGCATAAGTCAGCTTACCACGTATTTGTGACCGGGACCCTTGTAAAGGTGCGTCACAAAAGCTTCCAGGACAAATATGCCTGTCAAGATAGCCGCAAGGATAGTCGCAAAGAGTAGGATGATTGGTATGCTGGCCACCATGCGCATCTCCTGCTTCCACCATGGGAGGTTCGGGATATGATCAGCTCTTCGCTTCTCCACGCGCCAGGAACCACGTGTGCACCATCTGACGGACAAAATACGCTCTTGCAGCCTCCACCATTCGACGAACACGATTGACCACAAGAGGAGTAACGTCGAATACAAAGCGGAGTATGGTGTCCCATAAAAATAAAAGATGACGCCGAGTGCCGCAGGAAATATCAGAGCCCTTGTGTATGCTGTAAGGAAGAAAAAGTAGAGCGCTACGGAATCTCCGAACTAGAATAACACAAACCGATCACAGGGGTGCGGGGTAAACTCAAGTGAGACAAACCTGATCTCGTATCTTTTCAAGCTCCACGTTTGCTATTCGGTGCCGAGTCCAAAGGTGTATCCATTGATCGTTGAAGTCGTGATCGTGAAGTACCATTATAGATTCCACGAGATCCCACTCTTTTGACCTGGGAATGATACCCAAACCTCTGTCTTCAGGAGTGGAGGAAATGAATCCGTGAACCAAACGGATACGGTCTGCGGGAGAGAGTGGGGTGGATTCGAATTCATTCCCAGTGGACGGCAACTTGGACATCGGAAGGCCGTACAGAAAGTCCGAGTTACTGGCATCATATATCAGCAGATTAAGAGTATATGCACCGCAAGAACTTACCGTTCATAACACACAAGGTTTGCAAGCATGTTCTGCGGGCAAGTCACTAATACAAGGATCTGACCTTGACTCTCTCCACGCCTCCCAACAGCTTTGAGGCCGGCTCGAGTGAGTGTTTCGATGAGCTTGGAATACTGTTTTTCCGCCTTGACAGCATTCTGGCGGACCTCGTCCTTAGAGAAGTTGGCTCCTTTAGGGATGGCACGAAAGACTATGACCACGTCTACACGTGGAGGCATCGTATCGGTATGAGCACGGAGGTGCACGACTCGTTAAAGTTCGAGCTATTGCAACAGGGTCTGTGAGCGTTGGTGGTTTGCAACCGGAGCCGGGAGAGTCCCACAAAGCTGACGTACAAGGGCGCGTGGTAGCCCAGGTGGCCACACGTTCATGTAAACGACGTCAACGAACGCGCATATACGCGCTTAGCAGCTTACGTCATAGCCTTGGATTGTACTTCCCCGGTGCAAGTATTCAAGTTAAACCTCAGCTTTATCTGATATCTCATCATGGAATTCCATAAGGTTTCTGAGTATACTATAGGAAAAGTAGTTAGAGATGAAGAACGACGAACAAGACCACCGCGCGTAATGCATATGAAAGGTCCAACACATGTACACGATACAGCTTTTGAGTTGATAAATTAGTTCCAATACGATGCCCATGGGACAAGTTAACGCGCGTAGGGATGGTAGCTGTGCTGCCCTCGTTGTCCCACGCGTTGTGGGCCAACGCCAAGACCACCCGGACCACCCGGACCACCTTGTGATCCCCTTGGACCACGGGGAACATTCGGTCCTAAGCTGGCAGGTCCTGTTGGCGTACCACCGCCCCCCATGCCCTGTCCCCCTCTTCCCATTCCACCACCCATTGCTGGCCCGCCACCACCCATACTGCCTGCCATGGCGGGGCTTCCCATGCCGCCTCTGCCCATGCCCATGCCTGCACCTCCTCCACCGTAACCACCCATGCCACCCATCATGCCTGGGTTCATGCCCGCGGTCATGCCTGGATTCATACCCATACCCATTCCTCCCATCATGCCGCCTCCACCCGCCATTTGGAACATACGGGTGTACAAGGCGGCAAGAGCTTGGGGATCAAATGGAGTGTTGCCCGATGGAGCGGACGGCATAGCAGGCGTAGGAGCCGCATTGAAGTTCCCGCCCTTGTTGTTGGTGTACTGCTGCTGACCACCATCCTCGCTGAAGTTATCGCGCTGATAACGCGGCTGTGCGAGCTTCACATCAATCTTCAAGTATATATATAAGTGAATCTAATCTTAAATCTCGCACGTTCATCACATACCAGCTTGCCATCAATCTCTAGGTTTCCGAAACCGAGGAAGGGCTGGACGTTTGTGTCTTCGAATGAAACAAATCCAAAGCCTTTGCTTCTACCTGTCTCACGGTCTAACATGACGGTCGAATCAATGACCTTGCCAAACTGCGAGAAGAAGTCCCGCATTGACTCTGACGTTACGCTGCCTGCCAGACCGCCAATGAACAGCTTCGTGGCACGTTGATGCTCTTGTCGAGGTATTGCTCTCTTCGGATCGATCTTGATACAATGGGTAAATAGACTTCAATGCTAGATACGACACTGTACGTACAATCTTGCCATCTAGGAAGTGCTCCCGCACCATAACCGCATTAACGCTCGCGGGGTCCTCAAAGGTCAAAAAGGCGAAGCATCTCGACCGACCAGCAGCATCGCGCATGATGGTGCATGCATCTACTTTACCGAACTGCAAGAAATAATTCCTGAGGGACTCTGCCGCGAACGACCTTATTTTAGTACTACCGAACGGTACAGAGCGAGTAATAATGATGTAAGTACCATCGGTTGTGTCCCAGTTGAGACCTCCAATGAACATCTTGCTATAGATAGTGTCGCAAGCGCGGGGCAACACAGCCGAAGACACGAGGAATACGTTCGGACGCGGTAATTGAGGGTACGATATGAAAAGCAAAGCTTGCTATTAGTTTCTGTAGAGACAGGGGTGTTATAACAGAAGAGAAAAGGAAAGACGCTACTGTCTGATTGCGTTTGTGGCTAGCCTAGCTTAGACTGTAGAAAACGCAAATATGCTAGAGCTAGACTAGTCGTCCTAGGCGACATAGCTGAGTAGCTAGGCGTGACGATGACCGAGCAACTATGTCGGTATTATTGACCGTCAACGACTAAGATCCGGTATTTTCCCAGTAAAGAACGACCCAAAATTGTATAGCAAGTTAGTAAAGCTGTCCTATGCAACTCACCCTTCATCTTTCATCTCCGATGGCCGCACACTTCTCTCGTGGCTTTGTTGACGCTCATAACTACCAACGCCTTGATGCTGGCCTAAGTCTGACGGATAGTCAGACTGAGGTTGCTGATAAGTCGGAATTTGTTGTGTAGCGGGGGCCGTGTAGGTAGGAGGTCCAGATTGGGTAGGTGACGACGCGTATTCTTCGTAAGTCTGCACTGGGTAGGTCTCTATTACCGGTGGTTTTGCGAGAGCATTCGGAGCGGCTGGTGAAGGTTGTTGTAATGGCGCAGGAGGGGGAGCCCTTACAGTGGAAGCAAGAGTTGCTTGAGGGAGCGCTTCAGACGGAAGGGAGTCTTCTCCTTTGGATAGCTCGCCATTTTCTGCTGGAGCTGAAAATTCGTTCTCGTCGTTACCGTAAAGATCTAGAAAGTGGTCGGGCTAAAAAAACAAGTCTGCATACGTTGAAGGGACATACCGCTATAGAGGTCAGCGTCGAGCTCTGAAGACATGATGATGGTGGTCGCGGTGAGAGTGAAAAAGAGCCTGAATATTAGTCATCACGTCATCACTTATGGTTCAAAAAGTCCCACGCCCAACGGGCCGGCCAACCATTGGTTCTCCTCACAACTGACACGGATCCGTATTATTCCGTTCGCATGTAGTCTAAAACAGATCGCTTTATTATCTCTTCTTTTCTCATCATGGACTACGTTCAGGTCAGCCCAAACATCAACATCGGCATTCTAGGCAAGTATTTCTGCTAGCACAATACAACCATCTCATCCGGAAGTTACAGCTCTTCAAGGCGCTTTCGCAGAGCATCAGGCTGCCCTGCAAAAGCTCTCGTGTCAAAAGACACTCGCCATCGTCCTTGTTCGGACGGCAGAAGATCTTTCAGCGTGCGATGCTCTGATAATCCCCGGAGGAGGTGAGCCAAGCATCACTGAACTGTCCTAAATTCACACCATCCGATAGAGTCAACTACTATTGCACTCCTTGCCAAGCTCTCCGGGCTTTTAGAACCTCTAAGGACGTTCTTACAGACGAAGCCCGTGTGGGGAACCTGTGCCGGGGCGATTCTCCTTGCACAAGCAGTGGAAAACACCAAGAAAGGCGGCCAAGAACTTCTCGGCGGAATATCAGTCACTGTCGCTCGGAATGGCTGGGGATCACAGGTATAAACATCATGTCTCGCAGTCTTTCCTCTTTATTGACACCCCCTTGCGAAGGTTGAATCTTTCGAGGCACCTCTTCTAGTAGACGGCCTGCGGGATCCAAAGATATCATTTACTGGCGTATTCATTCGTGCTCCCGTGCGTCTCTCCGTTCTACGACGTACCGCTGCATCCATATGAACTTACCCTGAAAAGGTTTTGCTGGCCTTACACCCATCCACACGGAACGCGCCAATAGAAATCGTCGCTCGCTTACCGCCTAACCTCATGCCAAAGACACAGAAGATGACGCCATGCGACGAGGCCGACTCCGATCCACAAAGTATCGTTGCAGTACGGCAGGGACGACATATGCTCACAACATTTCATCCTGAGCTCACAAAAGACAGCCGTTTTCACGAATATTTTGTGCGGACTTGTGTTTTGCCTACGCTCCCATGAAGGCTACGCGGTGTAATTTGATATTGCTACCATCAATCATCGTCGGGTCTCACTACGTCTTGCGAGAATACGAACTGAAATTATCCAAGGAAATGGTCCTCCGGGCAAGAGTTGCCGAGGGAAAATTAAGCACGATAACCAGAAACGTACACTGCGCACAAAACCGACTTAAATTCCACGCGAAAAGGGCCGACAGGCTAGAGTGGGGAACTGGTAGCTACATTTCTAGGAGAGAAATACCCCGAAACTCGACGTTGCTGCTCGCAAGTGCAATGTATATTGTTTAGCGCCCGTACCCTAACGCCCAGTGCCTAGCACTCCTTGGCAGCGTCCACTAATGGATAAATTCGATGAATCTACATCTGTTAACGCGTTGGTGATGGCGTCATCGTCGAATGACTGGACAACGAGGTTCGAAGGAAGTACGACAATCTGGTATGCAAGGAACGGGCATTTGGCCGATGGCCTCGTATCTTGGGCGTCTACTAACGAGACGTGTGGAACGGAGGGCTCATGTCTTACGTTTACTAACGAGACTCATCTCATGAAGTAAATTGGGCCTGTGAAGAAGTATAAGAACGTTGAGCACGCACCTCTGCAACCCAGATCACCGCATCAAAATCAAATTTGCCTCAGACGTCTCAACAGCACAACTTCCACCAGGATGGCGAACGCAGCGCAGTCCATTATTACAATCACCAAACCCAATCTATCGTTTGACTCGGGTCATAAACACGGCATTAGCGGGGTCACAATCTTACCCTATGGGCGCGGAATGGTGACGAGGGGCCAGACTGACAAGACGCTTCGTCTGTGGGAGTTCAGCATGAAGGACCGTCTTGTGTCGAAGAAATCAAAGGGGCATAGCGACTGGGTGGAGGCAGTGGCAGTATCAGGGGATGGGCTATCGATAGCAAGCGGTGACGACAAGGGAAAGCTGACCATCTGGTGCGGGGACACTGGAAAATCTATCCGAGATATCACAGCCCACTCCAAAACGATATACTCGCTGGACTTTTCTCTGAGTGGCTCGGCGCTGGCAACTGGATCATCGGACTACACAACGAAGCTGTGGGACACAAAAACATGGAAGCTGCAAGGAAATCCAATCGAGTGTGGTTCAGTTGTGAAATGTGTTCGGTTTTCGCCGTCTGGTGAACTCCTAGCCATTGCAGCAAATTCGCATATCGAAATATGGAATCTCACGGTCACGAGGAAATGCATCGCAAAACCAAAATTCCAAGATATCAAATCGGCAGACAATATCTCACTCGTGTGGACGCCCGATGGCACTCGCCTTCTCTCAGCGGGCGCTACCAACATCCCCACCATATGGGAGTGGAATACATCCACCTGGCAACAGGTTGGAAATCCTTGGGTTGGCCATACTCACCAGATTAACGACCTTGCCGTGAACCCTACCGGCACTCTCATCGCCTCTGCGTCTTCTGACCACCATGTGTTCCTCTGGCGGCTCTCAGAACGGCAAACCATTGCTGTATTCAAGCATCCCGAAATTGTATCATGCGTGGCCTTCTCCACGGATGGCAAACACATCTTCAGCGGAGGTTTTGATAAGACGGTGTCCGAGTGGGCAGTACCAAGGGTCGTTTCTCTGGAGGATGTTCACAAAGAACAGCTTAAGGCGTCAAAGGTAAGTTCTCAGTGATTCCCCAGCCGACAATGTCCCATCTTGCCCCAGGTCGCTTGTTTGGAGGATGTTCGCCAGGAACAGCTTGAGGAGTCAGAGGTAAGTTCTCATTTCTTTCTGAGCTGACGTGGTCTCATTTCGCCAAGGACGTGTTGCCAGAGTATGCTACAGAGGAACAGACCAGAGACAAGGTGAGTTCACTTTGATCTCCGGTAAACAATAACACCATATGTGCATGCTTCCCGCAGATCCTGCATATAAGCACGATTGTCCGCAACGCTTGTATCATCGGGGACTTGCCTACAGCTGAAAAGCTCTTAACAGAAGAGATCGACGCTGATGGAAACAACCACAACTCCTATGCCAATCGCTCGCTAGTTGTGGCACGAAAAGGCGATTGGGACCACGCGCTTGATGATGCGCTTAAGGTGTGATGCACTATTTTATGACCGCCTTGACAGAGGCTAACTTGACATAGTCTGTCAGTATTCGCCCCTCATTGACAGGTTACATCTCCCAGAGTATCGCCCTATGCGGGAAAAAGCTCTTCCGGGATGCGAGGAAAGCCTTTGACCTCACATTCATGTTCTCGGACGGAGACTCAAACACTGATCATTTTCTTCTCTTGGTCAAGGAATGTCAGTCTTCTCGCGTATTCCCCACATCATAGTCATTTTCGTTTTCAGGCCATCATTCTATTCAACGCAAATGAACATGAAGAGGCGATCCTGCGCGTGCAAGAGTTAGCTGCCGCTTGTCCTAATGCCGATACTCTCGCTTGTCGTGTCGTGGAAGTGAGTGACATCCATTCAATCAAGCCCAGCTTTGCGAATTGACTGATTTTTTGGACTTCGCACATCAGGCTTATTTACATGTCCAACTGGGTATCAATGCCTTGGATGATGCGCGCCACGACGAAGCTGCTGACCGCTTTACCGCTGCCATAAACACCAGAGCTCTCTCATCTGAATGGGCATTTGAGTCTAAATATGAGGTCTTTGTGGTGGTACGTCAATGAAATTCGCGCGAAAACACTTTTCAATCTTAAAATTTGTGCTTCACGCAGCTCTTCGGGTGGAACTTGAAGTCCTTGTGGCAAATTGCGAACCAGAAACGGTGTTATGCGTTCCTGCAAATGGGTAGATTGGCGGAAGCCCATCAAACATATCGATACATGATCGATACTGGTGACGAAGCAACGATGCAAAGATGCCATGCTTGGTGCATTGGCAAGTGCTCAATAATAGTGTTAGCTACCATCCTCACCCTTATTCCACTCAGATTTTAAGAAAGAATGCTGCTCGCTCTGTGTTAGCACTGGTGATGCTGCCCTTGCTACAAAGGATTACAACAAGTCTATCGAGCTGTACTCCGTGGCGATCGATTTGGATTCCGCAAATGATACCTTCTTTGCAAAACGCTGTACAGCGAAGTTGAAAATAGAAACATGGGAGGTTGCGCTCCTCGACGCGCAAAAGGTGTGATAGAATCTGTCGGCGTTCGTAACAGAAGTTCATCGTGACAATCTTAGGTCATCGAACTCAACCCTTCGTCTTATCTTGGATATGAGCTGAAGCATGCAGCCCTCCATGGAGCTCAGCAGTATGATGAAGCAGTTGCGGCTTTGGGAATCATGCTAGCGAAGTTGAATGATAGTCCCGATATGCAAATCCGAGGTAAGCTGCAGATCAAACATACGACATGATACTGACTTTCTGAATAGCGCTACGTCAGCAGTATATGTCCCAGCCTGAAGCACGACACGCTATCCGAAAAGTCATCGACTCTCGAATGGAAAATTTTCCGCCTCGTCTACTCGATACTTCATCTGGGCGGTTATGCGACCGAGATGCACAGATAAATGCCTTTGAAGTAACCTCGACGTACAGTAAGCTTTTGTCGTCAACAATGAGGGACACGAATCTCCGAATGGAGCGCATCCACGATGTAGTGGAGACATTCTTCCAATATGTGATGCTATCGCATAGGTGGGAAGCGAAGGAACTGCCCCTGAACGAGGTCCAGGACAGGAATGTGTATGATTTGGACGCAGTTGATGGCACCGCAAAGTTGCAGTCATTCTGCAAAGTTGTTCGCGATGCAAGGTATCGCTGGGCGTGGAGCGATACATGCTGCATCGACAAGAGTCATAACATCGAACTCCAACAATCAGTCAACTCCATGTTTACCTGGTACCGCCACTCGACACTTACAATCGTCTACCTGTCGGATGTCCCACCCTTATCCAGGTCTGGCGCATTGGCAAAGAGTGTTTGGAACAAGAGAGGATGGACGGTTCAAGAGTTCATTGCTCCCAAGGTCGTCCTCTTTTACCAGAAAGATTGGACGCTATATCTTGGCGATTGTTCTCCAAACCATAAGGATTCTCTTACTATCATGCAGGAATTGGGAGATGCGACAGGCATAGATCCACAGGCCCTCGTTGCCTTTCACCCAGGGATGAGAAGTGCCAGAGAGAAGCTCCAATGGATGTCAATGCGTAGCACGACATTACCGGAAGACATTGCATACTCACTGTTTGGCATCTTCAACGTCCACCTACCTGTAATTTATGGCGAGAACAAGCAAAACGCACTCGGGCGGCTCTTGCAGGAAGTCGTGACTCAGTCAGGCGAGATTAGTGCCCTGGACTGGGTCGGAAAATCTTGCGAATTCAATAGCTGCCTACCAGCGGACATTGCTTCTTACGGAACTGCACCATACGTGCTGCCCTATCTATCTGAAGGCGACATACAGACATCAATTTCCTTGCTGCAACACGATGTTGATGCAGACCTGGCTTCGAGGTTGTACCACAAGCTGAATTCCCTGAGGACTCCTCAATTTATGGCCCGCCGGCTACACCTGCCTTGCCTTGTATTCCCTGTGACAGACGTCATGAGGAAGCATCGTGAAGACTGGCAGACACAGTTCACATTTACCATCAAGGCAAATGGGCTCCAAGACCTGTCGATCACCACAGAAGACAAGACGATGATGATTCAGTTCTTGCGGGCAAGACTTGCTCCACAGGCAACCTTACTTGTCCGTCCTTGGGATCGTTCTCTCCTCGAGCTGCCCGACTTTGTAAACCTCCCTGATTTATTTGATACGGAGGATTGGTCCTCGCCCATGTCTTTAATGCACAATTCGCCTGGTGGTGAAAATCGGGATTCGGAATCTTACTCGCAAGCGTTGCGACTGCTTGTCCGCCTCGGACAACCTTTCAGCGCATTTTTGCTAGAGCAACAGCGGGGCGGAGAATACAAGAGAATCACATCGGATCAAAACATAATCGCACAAGTCAAAGACACGACATCTGTTTTTAATGACATGATTGATGTCAGGACACTTGAGATATTGTAGCTATGTCTGTGCACTTTTCCTATTAGACATTCACATTGTGGTTTGTACTGTACCTGTGTTGACATTACTCGTATTGCATGCTGGTTCACGACGGAGGAGATGGTCGCTATATTCAAGCATTTCGAATTCAATGTATGTAGTGTTGGATAGCAAACGCACTTTTGTCGGAAATATTCATAACGAGATGTCGGACAGTACTGAAGGACACTAGAGAAGCGGGCAAGAAACAAGATGTCCCCCTTCCAAGTTCCCGCAGATACTCTGAGATACTGCCCTAGCCGCCAAGGATTACGACAAGTCTATTGAGCTGTACGCGATCGAATTGGATTCCGCAAGTGATACCATCTTTGCAAGACGATGTACAGCAAAGTTGAGAAAAAGGTTACGGGTGGACGCACTCCTCGATGTGCAAAAGGTGCGCTAGTGGCATCAGCCGTTAAGTTCGTAACAGAAGTTCATTTGCAATAACTAGGTTATCGCACTTATCGAACTCAGTCCTATCTTGGAGTATCAGCTGAAGCTTGAAGCCCAACAGTATGATGAGGCAATTGCGGCCTTCGACATCCGTGCTATCGAACTTGAAGTTGAATGATACTTCCAG
>MU837498.1:7577-28457 GCA_029603245.1 Rhizopogon salebrosus TDB-379
GGGCGCGGTCGGCTATTGACGATACACATCTTTGGACAGCTTCCTTCCTCGCCCATTCGCCTATCGGGCTACCATCCTCGCCGACGATACCTCTCCACCGCAGTAACCTGCTTGTCAGCGCATCCCATTTCACGGGCGCTTCCGCGAGCGTCATGCTTGCCCGCCACAAGTCTTCGACGATAGCACCCCACACAGGCAGGAGATCAGTTATTTGTGGTTGGACGTGCAACCCATGACCGTGATAGGGTGGCGTAGTAGGGATAGCAGGTCCGTTTATGGAACTAGATTTGCTGAAATCTATGCAAGGCTCCAGCTGTTCGAGAATGTCGATCGCAGTCACGAGAACCTGCGACAAATGCAAATGTAGAGTTGAACTTTGAGATGTAAGACTTGATCGTAGCGTCACACGAGCAGCCTGTTGGAGAATAGAAAATGATGGTGCTTATCGGGAAAATTGATGAGCTGCATTCAGAGCACCGTGAAGATGATGTCCCTACCTCTGCATTTCTGTGACACCAGCAACAAGCATCTGCACAGAGTATCTCGCCACTGCCCGTTCGTAGCTCGCTCCAGTTTCGACCTATTCGCTGTGACAAGAATGTTTTCCAGGATCTTCAGCCAAGCAAGAGCGTCTTCGGTGCTTTGTGGCTGTTGCACCTGCATCTCGATCCACGACAGAAGCGACGACTTCAGAATGAGGGAAGTAGTCGCCTGAACATTGCAAGTCAAGTTCGCAAGCACCTGTGAGGGAACACGTATATCAACCGTTGGCAAAAATACTCATACTACGGACCTCCAATACCGTGCGTCGCAGCACTTGATCGCGAGGTGAGCTCTGCACAAGACTCGCGAGAAGCTCCCAAGTATGTCGGCGCTTAAGCACCTTCCAATCCTCCGTACTCATCATCCCGTCAGACAGGAACCTGATGATCCATCCACGCTCTTTCTTCCAGTCGTCCGAGTTGCTATACAGCATGCCATATAGCATCGGCACATCGGTGACGTCCAGTTCTGGGCGCTGAAGAAGGAAACGTGACGTGCGGGGGTAGATGAAATTGGAAGGATAGAATACCCCACGAAGAGCGTGAGATAGAATCAAAGACGCAAACGAAGGTAACCGTAGGGGAGGACCATCGGATGGAGGCTTAATAAGGTTCTTCAGGAGGGTGAAGATGTACAACGCATGCTGCTTTTCTTGCATATCCGAAAGCTGGCGAGAGGGGTGAGCATCACGAGGCCTCCGTATAACCAAACAAATACACAAACCTCGACCCACTTCCACACCCTTGCCAACAGGCTGAGCGAGGCTTCACGAATCTTTTCGTCTTTTGCAGATAAACAGCGGACGAGCAAACTGAAAGCATTCGATCGGAAAGTCTGCACCCATTCACGCGATGAGGCAGGAGGGCGAAGCGAAAGCATCTGGCCGACGAGTAGAATCACGAATAATGGATCGTAAACCTGCTCATCCAGGCCAACTTGCTCGTCTTCCTGTTCGTCTGACATCCGCCTCCATACCGGGAACACATGGCATGTTCTCAGCATGCGTATGGGGTCCATGTTTTGTACTGCATGAAGCTGGGTGGGTACGGCTACATCAGGAGAAGGTGACCACTTGGTGAGAATGGATGATATGGGCGTAAGTTTTTCGGCCTCGTATAATCGGAAGATGCTCAACAGACGTCGATCTGCGGCAGAGATAGTCCCGCCGTATATGCGCACGAGCGGAACGACGTGCGAAGGCTGACACGTGTTAGCTGGATGGAGTCGGAATAGGGCAGCCACAAAACGGATGATAACATCTCTTCGAGACGATTCTTCGAAGGAACACAGTTTAAAGAACTGCGGGTGCTGGAGTATGTTTTGTAGAGCTCGATTCACGACGACGGGCTAATATATGAAATCTGAGCCTGAAATCACGGCAGAGGGGAAGGGAAAAAGGAATCACCTTTAACGGCGAGCATCGCAGTAACAGAATTCCGATTTCGACAGCGACGGTATCAGCAAGTCGGTTCTGAATGATAGCAATCAACAGAGGCTCCACAAAGTGTGCCTTTGCTTTGAATCCTTGCTTCATGAGTTTAGCTGCAAATCCAATTAATACCATAGCACTTGAGAAGTTAACCTGACGCACTCAAATAGACCAGGGTTTGCCTTTCCTCTTCATCTTCGCCTTCGGGGCCAGAGAAATGGCGCACTCCCCATTGCAATCCGCGCTCGGCTAATTCTGTCGCAAGATCGCCCATTGAAGGAGATGCCTGCAAGCGAGAGGCAATGCATATGCTTTCGAAGGCGAACTGCTCCACAGCATGGCATTGCATATGTTTATGGAGCAGGTCAGCAAGATGTTGTTGCCGGGCTTCATCCACTTCGATCATGATGCAGATACAGCGGATACACAAGTGTTTCAGAACCTCCGGCCGACGATGCTGGGGCAACATTCGCTCGAAGAGGGCGATGATGGCGGTATCGTGCAACAAAGCGACCGCATCACCTTGCAGGGAGTCCAAAAGAGCATGCACTGCTGGCAGCACACATTCAAACGTAATTGTCGTCCAAGCTCCCGAGTTGATCCATGTGGCAAACTCCTTTGCGGTATCGGGTTGTATATAAATAATCCCGGACACAATGCGAGAAGTAGACTCCGCCCAATGTGCCTTTTGAAACAGCTTCAGGATGAAATCAGTGGGTAGTATGCTCAGCTGTGAGTTTCTGGAAGTTGGTAGGGGTGGTGGCGACGAGAAATGTTTCAACGTCTTGGCTCGTGGAGGTTGTCCACCATGGCATGGCGGCAGATGTGAGGTCACCGCAATAGCAATCATTTCCTCGAGTACGTTAGAGTCGGGTAGCACTCGACATAATCTGAGCAGCCGTGAAATCGGGATCGTCGAATGAGCACGAGTGAAGGAACTCTTCAAGTTGTCCAATGCAGACTCGAGAACATCCAACACAGATGGTGCAAGCACAGCGCTGTTGATATCGCAT
This sequence comes from Rhizopogon salebrosus TDB-379, assembly GCA_029603245.1. Classification (NCBI taxonomy): domain Eukaryota; kingdom Fungi; phylum Basidiomycota; class Agaricomycetes; order Boletales; family Rhizopogonaceae; genus Rhizopogon; species Rhizopogon salebrosus. Next base: position 10,563 of record MU837498.1, read on the forward strand.
GCCTTATCAATGATATTCAAAAGATCACTTGGGTCCACATAACGTAGCCATAGCTTAATGGAACGTCCCTGGTGAAAACGTTAGGCATAAATACTGGTGTACAGAGTCAACATACCACTTGCGATTGTCCCGATTGCATAGATACCTTGAAATATTCCATCCAATGGGAACAAATCGGGGAGACCATCGTCCTATCACCTTCGCTGCTGGGGTCAAGAGAAGCCTCAAGGAGCGCACACAGAGCTGCTCGGACGATCAACAAAAGAGCACCAACTAGTACGAGAATATTACCTTCTTGCACGATATCAGGGAGACCTACAGACAAACACAGGCCATGAATAGATGGAGCCTTCATGAGGAGATACTCCTTCAGCCGAGCGCAATCTTCCTTTGAGAGTTCACGAAGTGCCCTACGCATGATCGAAGATAGCAAAAGCAGTAAATCGCCCACAAGAGACTCGCGCTCCATTGTTGAGCCAATATCATGTGCAACGAGGCATAGAGCACGTTCAATCTGAACCCGAGTGGATGGTATAAAGAACAGACACTCTAGCATTATTTGGCGAGACCGCTCGTCCGCGATGTCAGCTTCAGAGCTTTGGATGAACAGCCAATCAAAGGAAAGCCTGTGAAAAATATTACATCAACGCAAAAATCAAAAGAAGGCAGGCAAAGTACACTTGGAGGAGCTGCCGTGATGCGGTTTTCAGATCGCCACCTTCCCACATCACCAAATCTGAGGGGTGAAGATTTTCGAAGAGATCCTTCATAGAAGGAGAATGGAAGCGCTCAACCACGGCCGCAAGTCGGACGATATCTTGGGGCTGAAGAGCGGGCCCTACGAAGTGCAACCAGTCAACGAGTTCGTAAGCATTTTGAATGCGTGCGCTTGAGCTTTCAGCTGCAACAATGTGGTCAATCTCTATTAGAAAAAAAGATTATACGCTGCACACACGTAAAGGCACTCTTTCAATCTTTGTCAAAAAGTCCTCGGCCTCCGTACTCGCGCCAGGCTCTGACGGCCCACGCACCTCCTGGAAATGTGCAAGACATTTGTGCATGATCGACAGTTCACGTCGGATCGCAGTGGTGACAGAAGGATACCGAGGAAGAAATAAGTTCTCGGGCATCGCAGCATTATCCACTTTCGCAGAAAATATACGCAGAAGTGTCAAATCCTGCTGCTTGCCTGCCAGCTTGAATACGAGCCTTCTCATGAATCCAGTAATTGCAAGTGCATCCGATGGGGTGAACATGTTTCCCGCAAGTTTCGTAGCGAACTGTTCAAGCACAGTCATGAGGAGCGGGCTAGGAGCGTCAACTGCTGTATTCTCGATGGGCAGAAGATCCTGAAGAGCCTCCAGGTATCGATACGGTGTTTTGATACATCGCTGCGCACAGTCATCCAGAAAGGTGGCAGCGCTGTCAGATTCATCTGTCAGAGGGGCGCCATCTGGGGCTTCGGCACCCGCTCCGCGACAGGTGGTCGGTAGGGAGTCGAGCCACAGGTCCACCTCGTCCGGGTCTTCTTGGAAAAGAATGCTTTCAGCAAGCGTTTTCCTGAGTAGCGAACGCAGGGTGCCTCGAACCGCTTTTGTCTGTGTGACGCAAAATATCCGGAGAAGGGTATGAAGGTAAGTATTGGAAGAGTTCGCTGTCCAAACCAGACGTTAATCGGCGAAGAAAGTGAACACACAGGACAACTGACCAGCTTTCCCAGACCATGTAAACTGATTGCTTTCTTGTAGTAATCGGAGTACATGAAGTTGCTTCAAGCCATGCAGGCCGAACACGCCCCCACTTTCCCTCACGGCATCCTGGGACGCATCCACAAGACCCTGTAACAACTTCCCCACATCGAACCTCGCTTCAGCAACCATCTGAGGGAAGCATAAATGATACAACCAAAGCAACCTCTGGGCACTTTCCCCCAGTAGAGCTAGTTTCGCCTCCCCAGCATCTACCTTCATCTGCGAGAATGCCACCACTACTTGGAAATCCGGCACTCTTCTCCGAGCCTCTCTCTCCACCTCTCGGTGCCGACGCATCCACAGTCCGCTTTCGTCTTCCTCAAGTGCAGATTCAACGTCCCGGAAAGCACGAAACACTGAGGAAAGCTTAGTTAAGCACCTGACCAGCGCGAGAGCTGTACAATGTTGCACAAGGTGGGACGTAGATTGCAATCCTTTGGAGAAATGCGCCTTGATACTAACAGAAGGAAGGATATTCTCGAGGATTATTTGGAGCGGTGGCGGATCGGGGTGATAGAGGTCGATCCCAGGGATGAGGAACGATGAAACCGGTACGGGCTGAGAGAGGACAAGCCCAAAGAACGCGATGTTAGCTATCCATTTCGATGAAAGACGGGGTTCCAGTGTTAGTCCCACTGCAGGCCAGTATCTGGAAATTCTAACATTAATTGTGTTCTCGCTGTGGAGACACCACATACCCAGCGACCAATTCTGGACATGCCACCAGGATTTTCAACGCAAGTTCCTGCTGCCTGGCGTCTTCATTGACCTTGAGGTTTTTCAGCACGTTACTTAAGATTTTGTTATATATTTTCCCGCCCTTTTGAGGCTCATCGACGGCATCAGGGTCAGTATCACGAGGATACCATCCTTTCTCTTTGAAACAAATGCCCAGTCCTGGTCGTGTACAAATAGCGAGAAGAAAATGGTGCACGAGGTCTGCCGGGATGTGGTCCTCATCTACGTTTTCAGCACTGGCGCGCTCATATAGTTTCAAAAGCTATTCCAAACATGAATTCTTTGCATTCTAGACAAAATATCACGCACATGTCCAATTGTGACTTCAGTGAAAAGTCCAATTTTCATGGTCCGCTTTACTTGTACATCAGACCATAGACCTACCCAGCACACTTCGAGTACTTTACGAATGACCGGATACGAATCCTGAGAAAGTCCTTTGAAAATGGACAGGAAGACATCTCTCCGCTGCTCGAGGAAAGCCGACTTCACCAGTGAGGAAGTGTCGGAGTCGATAAAGGAGAGAATAAAGAAGATATAGAAAGTACGGATATCTGTTTGATGAGACTAAGACAGTTCAATGTCAAGGAATGTTGCGGAGACTCACCAGGTCTTGAAAGCACATCGTTCATTTCTCCTTTCCCTCTCCTTCTCATGTGCAGTAGTTTCGGCAAAGTCTGAAGTCTTATAAATTTCATCCAAGATGGCAGGGGTCCAACACACCTTCACGTCCCATGGAAATGCTTCAAAAAGTGCCTTGCGCTCCCTCCCACCTCCGAAGTTCGAGACAGTGTTCAGCAGTTTCAACGAAACGAGAATTAGCTCATTAGAGGAGCCGGACAAGTAAGATGCAATTTTACGCATCCATTTGGATGACAACAGCGTATTGATAATTGGGATGCCATGTGAGTGGTATGGAAAATGAGACGATAGTAGAGCAAGGACAGACGACAGCAGAGACACTGGGAGCGACAGATTAAACGACTAAGACATGGAGAGATCAACATGCATGCGGAAAGAAAGAATCCAGAATGCACGCACTTGCTTCATACCCTCCCATATCTCAAACACATCATGAGCACCCCGCGAACCCTCCATCCACTGCACGACAAGGGCAAGTCTCTCATCTTGGGGGGCAACAGCCTCCCCTGACTTGACGGATAGCGTCGAGCGCAACGCGGATAGGGCTGAGTAAATATGTGAATATTCCATTCAGTAATGATAGTAAGCCTGCACACCTTCTACTTGGGCATTCTGGTCATGATTTTGAAGAGCGCGTCTAACATCGACCGCATTTGAGAATTTATACGCCTTCCGCAAGGTTTGTTCAAGTTTTGCGCGCTTTTGGGGGTGCTCCGACTTGCTCTGAGGCATGTTATACCCGTTGATTACTTTGATCACTCAAGTTTTTAGGCGTTTGTTTGGCAAGCCTTTGGATCCAAACAACTTCGTTCCCATTTGGTCTCCCCACGAATTCGGACTCGTGTTTTCATCCGGGGTGCCGGCATTGACGACTAGGCAGACCGCCACCATGGCCGCTACAAATCCCTTCACTGGGTATAGCCAAGTGGATTCGTTCGGTCCCGATGAAGATTACTTATCAGAAGAAAATGAAGTCACCTATGTCACGCTTGACCTGGGTACTGTCGAGCCGACCCTACTTTCCAGCAGCTCAACCTACAGGCTTGTAGTAAGCATAGAAACTTGTTTATCGTGGCATTACTACAAGTGAAACCAAAGGGCTTGGATTCGCCTACGCCATTTCTGCAGCTTTCAGGCTCTTTCTTCAGTGGTCGGCATGATACGCTCATAGGTTCAGAGCTTTTGTTCGCAGAGGGGAAAAGTAAGTAATCGTGCACGCTATTCAAGCCACTGACACACCTCCTCGATCAAACAAGATGACCCTGAAAGAAATATGCGATCTTTAACTCATGTGGGCGTCACTGAGCAACGTATCCAATTCAAGGAAGTGCAGCTACGGGAGAAGTCGCGTGAACAATCAGGCGAACGAGACGCCACTCCTTCTAGCATTAATCCTACAACCGATGCACCACCGGAAGATGGGGGGCAGGCACTTGGACGCATGACTGGGCGCATTACTGAACCCCTAGGAAGAAAACGCAAAAAACGACGTAACAAGGAGAAGGATGTGTCCCCTCAGGAAGAGGGCAAGGACGATGCCATGGATACCACCTAATGTTTTACTATTCAGATGATTTGTACTTACTTCAATTCCTTCTACGCAAGCGTGTTATCACTCGATGCAACACCAGGCATGATTTCTTTCGCTTATATGGTTGAGCGCCCCAACTTGCCACCTGGCGTCGTCCCACAGAGCTCATGACTACCTCCGGCAGGTCAAGTCCGTGTCTCTTATATTCCAATGCCGCTTCAAAGTTCATTTAAACGCTTGACCGGTGGTGAACAACTCAACGATAAGGAATGGGCTAAGGCTAACATTGTTGATGTCTCATGATAGGATCTTTGCCTGCGGAAGCTGCTCCGATGCTCTTCGCCAGCCAAATCTGACGTGAAACTTTTAAGTATGTACATTTCAAAATGCATGTAATGATGTAGCGTGTACTATTTATTTCCTTGACCTCCCCATTTACGTAGTGGCCAGTTCGTCGGTCTGAATCACTATGTAATGGCATGAGACATGACAGCGCAGCACTTTCCCAGTATCCAGTCCCCACGAAGAGTAATCTCCCTCGCAACCGAGAACAACGACTTGATGATATACATATCAATTTCGCTAGCCGATGTGTCCGTTTGAAAATCTACCACCCCCACACGGCAAGACGCAGCTTCCAGCGCCGCCACGATGCAGTCAACTTCCGGTTTTCTTGGCTCTCCCACCACAGTCAATCTCCGCATCATGGGCAGATGAAGTCCACTGAACGACTCGATGAATATGTGCCGATGATGAGAACCCGAGGGGAGGGGAAGTGTTATCGATTGAAGGCAAGGATGTGTGACGGTGATCGGGTCACCCGCAGAAACTGGTAAAATTACATCCACTGTGATGCTCTCCAGATGAGGGAAAATCTCGAAAGTGCATCGTATGGCATGAACTGAAGCGCTCTGGAGGTGGAGATGACGTATATTTTTGCAGGTAGGAATAGGTTTGATATTGATGTCATGTAGAAATGAATCAACGATGAGCAGGCGACAGAGATGCGGCGCATCGAATCTCTTGACATCCCACCAGGAACACTCCAAGGTGCTCAACCGAGGTGTCTCGAAGGTACGACCTCCATCCCCGTATTTTGCTAGTAGCCGTGCCATAACAGTCACCGTTTCCCAACGCTCCCTCTCAGCAAGGATGACTTGGAGTAGCTGAGAATCTCCATTTGCGAACTCCAACGTAAATGGCTTGTATCTACCGCCAGGATGAGCTTGGTGCCGGCGCCGAGTAGAAACGATATGAAGTGTGAGAGGCCGACCGCCAGAGCGGGCGAGCCACAATCGGAGGAGAGACACAAGGAACGGCCTTAACGGTTCATGTCGGCCAGGAAGCCCAACTTGTATACGCGACCAAACCCCTGTCGTTGAATGTGCAACTGCTCTCCAAAGGCGACACACACGGGTGAGGACCAAGGGGGGACTGGAGAAATTAGCCGAAATTGTGGTGTCTCCGTATGAGAAGATACTAGGGCAATCTGGCACATCGTTAACTATAAGCAAGAATACGTGCTGTAGAAGTTCCACTGGTAACCGATGGATGTGGGGCGGTGGGTTGTTTGGGCTGGCGTCTGAACGAGTGAAGGATAATGGATCAATACCGTTCGAAGGTGGTATAATCATACTCTTCTCGCTGCAGGTCTCCATCGTTTCAGTATTGAAATAGCGCCTTCGGACCAGCGGTAGTATGGAAGGCTCCATAGTCACGAGATCCGGCCGTGGCGTGACTGTTTACATATGTTCCCTGAAGGTCGTCATTCCACCATTATTTAGTTCTGGGTTTTGCCGAGTGTCTTCTTTTTCGCGCCTCGATTCCGAGACACCTGACAGGAAGCCAGCAGTCACTTGTTTGGGACTCCGTGCATTCCTATAGCCCTCGTAAACTGTGAATCCCCTACGCTAGTTGCCCCTACCGTAGTAGATAGTGTAGCCACGAGCCAGGTAGGTTGAGTTGAGCTGCTCTTACTCTCGCTGCCGTTGAATCTATACCGTTGCACAATGATGACCTCTGTGAATATCCAAGGACTCTTATCGATAGGCTCTACGAAGGTTCTGCTTCCTAATCATCCTCCTCACCCTCGAAGCCAGGAACGGTGACAACTTCCTAGGAGCCTCGCCAGGTCTCCTCCGTCTTCGCTTGACCGCTTGTCGTGACTCCGGACCAGACTCTAATTCAGGCCACATCTCCTCTTTCGCGCTGGTCATGATGGGGAACACCGCTGTTTCCCAACTCCAGCCCTCCCTCTTACCCCCGGCAGCCTTCTTATAAAGGTTCGCAAACAAAGCTTTCTTCAGCAATCTCGCGAGCGGTGGGAATGAAAACTCTTGCAAGGGTGGTATGAGTGTAGTTCCTAAGAGCATATCGGCAGTAGGGATGATAGAAATGGGTAATTGCTTGTGCCCTGCATGAGCTGGGGATGGAGTCGTTGGCTCAGTGAGGCTGAGGAGGTGCGCGACTGTTTCAGGGCCAACGCAAGCAGAGCCAGATAATTCCACTACATGTTCTCCGCGCTTGATCCTCCGCTCCAGCACGTCGATGCTCGGAGGCTCCCGAGGCTTCATGTGCATGATGAAATCTGCGAAGCGGAGTTCGTCAGCCGGGTGGACATGACCGAGCTCCTGCTTGATTCGCAGTACCAGACTAGTGATGACAATCAAATACGTCTGTATGTTGGGCCGAAATCCGAAATATCTGAATCCGCGGAGCGTCATGATAGCAGCAGGGTAATCCTCGAGAGCCATGAACGTCCGCAGGGCAAGATGTAGGGAAGACGCCGAAACTATGTTAGAGTGCACCAGAGGAATGTTTCCAGTGCGTATATGATGGCACTGGACCATATCCCGAAACAACCGGCGGGGAGGGACGACATTTTCAGGACGCTTGTGTTTCCGTGAGTGCCTTTGAGAAAGAAATTTGGTTGCACGGAATAACATCTTGAAAGTGAGGTCGCTGGGCAAGAGGGAAGCAGAGCGGTTGACCATAATTGCGTGGTAGAGCCCAAAGGCTTCAGCGTACTCTCGACGAGTGAGTTTAGAGTGGATAAGAGTATTGAAGACCGACAAATTAGGCATGACCCCCTCAGAGCGCATGCGGTGAACCATGGCCTGAACAGCTGCAGAGTTCTCAGGTTGAATTTCCTGCAATGTCTCCAGTACGCCCGCGTAAGGGGCTGCATCGGGCGCCACGCCCTGCTCCATGCAGTCGTTCTCATACTTCTTGAGCCAACGTTCTGCATCAATCATTTTCCCTGTACGCATGAACGCGGTTACCATAATGCTGACCAAATTTCCGGATGCAGAAAGATCAACGCTGCGGGTAGAGATGAATGCATCGGCCAGATCGTCTAGGAACTCAGCAGAAGCGCTTGTAGAAGTGGTGAGAAATTGTAGGAGTTCCAGCAACATTGCCAAGGTGTAATCTTGAGCTTCGAATAATTGCTCCATCGCTGCCACCATGCCTACATCCACAACGTTCTCCTTGACCAATATCAGGCCCCGCATCCTTAAGCTGATGTCACGGGTGGGCAGAAACTGCTCGCAGAGCATTCTGTTATATACCGAAATAGCAATCTTGAAAAGGTGCCTTTCGAGCAAAAAGCAGATGAGTCGGGTGAACATCGTCGAGCGGTATACATTATTGAATTTCGGAAGGGAAATCTTGTCTTGGATGTAGGTCTCCACGTCGTTAAGGCCCCTGGCAACAATGCGACTGTCTATATACCGCAGAAGGCCATCGACGTGAAATTGAGAGACGCGTCGAGCCCGCTCCTGGACGTTGTTGGGTTCACTATCCCATTTTTTGTCATGCGAGCTTGTGCATTTCTGGGAGCGTGAATTGAGAGATAGGCTAGCAATGGATCGGAAGTATGGTGTTGGTCTCTGCGCTGCAAAATGTGGTTTCAAGACGTGGCGAAAGCTGGATTGAAGCATGAATCAGAAAAGTCGAGTCTCCTGAGTCCTTGCATGAAAGTTCAGTTCAGAACAAGCCGCTCCAATCACTGAGCGTGATGTGACAACGCGTGACTAGCGCGTTTTATTGCTAACGTTAAACGCGTAGAATGAATGTGTTCCCTACCATCATACTCAACAATGGGCAGCGCAGAGCACTCGATGCCACATGAGGAACAACAATATCTCTCCCTCATCCGGCGCGTTATCGACGAGGGCGAGGTTCGCCCAGACCGCACTGGCACTGGCACACTCTCTATCTTTGCACCTCCAGCCTTTCGCTTCTCTCTCGCAAATGACACGCTCCCCCTCCTAACCACGAAACGCACATTCCTACGAGCTATCGTAGAAGAACTTCTCTGGTTTATTCGAGGCTGCACAGACGCACGAGTGCTCTCACAGAAGGGCATCAAAATATGGGACGGGAACGGGAGCAAAGAGTTCCTCGAGAAGAGGGGGTTAGGACACAGACGCGAAGGCGATCTTGGCCCTGTGTATGGGTTTCAGTGGAGACACTTTGGCGCGAATTATGTCGATTGTGACACAGACTACACTGGGCAAGGTGTAGATCAGCTGAAGGAATGCATTCGGAAGATCAAAGATGATCCAACCGATCGACGAATAATATTGAGTGCATGGAACCCTGCAGGTAATTTTACTGTCAGTTTACTCGTCTTTCATGCACTGACTCTATATCGTAGCTATGCCCCTCATGGCCCTTCCACCATGTCATATGATGTGCCAGTTCTACGTGCATCTCCCCGTCACTCCAGATGCCCCCAGACGCCTCTCGTGTCTCATGTACCAGCGCTCTGCCGACCTCGGGCTCGGGATCCCCTTCAACATTGCTTCCTACGCGCTCCTGACACACATGGTTGCACACGTCACAGGAACCAAACCCCACGAGCTCATCATCCAACTTGGAGACGCACACGTATACCGCGACCATGTCGAGGCTCTTGAAACACAACTCAAACGCGAACCCAGGCCATTTCCAAAAATCACATTCAGAAGGGAAATAAACGATATTGACGGATTTGACTCGGAAGACATCGTAGTCGGAGGATATGATCCTCACCCAAGTATTGCGATGAAGATGAGCGTGTAGATGTCAAATCTTAGGTCTACGGGTTGCTCTGTTGCCACTTACTTTTGATACCGGGCTGCTCACAGTCACAAAGTATACACTATATCTTTACCTCTTGTTGTATTAGACCAAATGAGCAATAAACGAACCTCCTATAGATTACAGCTGTCTGCAAAAAGGTTGACAGTAACGACTTTTCGAAAATGAAGAAGAAAAATAAATACATATGGTCAAATAACACGTCCAGGCTGCGCTCAGTGCTACTTGAGCTTGATCTCATGAGACAAAGTACAGCTGCTTAGAATGGTTATTGTTTTCTTCTTTCTCAAACGTCGTTACTGTCAACCTTCTTGCAAACAGCTGTAACATAATATGCAGTGAAGCTTTCAGAAGGCAAGGACTTCTGTGCCCGCTTGACTTCCTTCTATGGTGGCTTTGTTAATGAAGTGCAATCTTGAGACCTGTCTCGTACGCCAAGAGTTTCTCCATCACAACCATGCAATCCTCTTCCAATCAACTTAGGCTTAGGGAACAAAACTCCTGCAATGACTGCTTGTTTTTTCGAAGTGCCGACTATACTGGCATAGTATAAGTATATTACTGGTATACACTGGGGTACGTCATAGAATGTGTATAGTATTATGAATCCATCTAGCCTCAAAAAACCATACATGCTACAGGTAGAATGCGGAATGAAAAGGAACAGAAAAATGATAAACACTGCAAGTAGAAAAGAAAAAGAGTCTGTGATAGATCACTTTGTCGTTCCAGCTGCTGCCAGACGCAGGCTCTTCCTTTTCGGAGGAGAATGATCAATGTCAAGCTCAACGCTTGCCTCTCTGCTCCTTTTCAAACTCCGCGACGCCATCGTCGATGGAGAGCGGCTCTGGCAGTCAGGAGGGAGGGTCGCGAACCAACTGGGTGTACGCCTGAATGATCCTGAAGGCTGGGCCGAAGGCACACCGAGAGGGGTGCGCGCAAGTGGACGTGGAGTAGAAGGTGCTTCAGTGCCGGGAGGTGTTGCCACTATAGTGGCTGTTTCTGATTGCGCATCCGGGATAGGGACGGACGTGAACACATGCCGATAGGCGGCTTGCACAAGTCCCATGAACCTCTCTTCCTTGGTGTAAACTTGTATAAGAATCTCGCCAAATTTCTCAGGCATCAAAAGGGAGACATCTTCCTTCTCAGCTCGCTGGCACACTGAGGGACAGATCAGTAAAGGTGGTGACATGCCGTACGGGGTCTGCTCACCATTTGGGTAGCGCTTGCTATAGAACATGACCTGAGACACAGGGTTATCTACTCCTCTACCGTGGTGCATCTTGCTCACGTCCACGATGATGTGGTCGGCAGTCAGCTCGGAGACAAGGTCCTGCTCAATACCAGGAAGGTCAGCAGTTCTAGCAGCATGGACGATGCTCTCGGGCGTGATGTGCGCCTGATAGACACCTTTAAGATCCCAGTCAATGATTTTGTGGTCTATTCGGCGATAGAGATCGCGGGTTTGAATGCGGTGGATGATCTTGCGCGCTGGTGCGAGTTCCTGATGTCATCAAAAAATGGAACAAACGACAGGAGGAGTGAAAATGACTCACTTTAGATTCGGTCATGTCAATCCGGTTCAAGAGATCATCCGTAAGGTGCAGATACTTCCTAGGTATGTCAATGTAATCCGCGAACTTCATGTGCTTCTGCGCGATGAGAAGTACATCGACCAACATGTATTCAATTGCACGAGCTGCGTTTAACTTCAGCAAGAAAAAAGATTGCATGCAAAGCACTACGAACTGGTTTTGTGATTATAGATATCTTTGTGCAGCGAAAAGCGGCTGAAAAAGAGCTCATAGACTGTGTTTGCATTTTTTATGTCATAGCATATTTGCCCGTCGATGACTCGCGCGGAATGAATCAATCTAGATGGATATTAAAAACACTCAGCCAAGTGTTATGCGTAGATGATCTGTAGAACTACCTTGTCATGGATATGTTGCGTCTTTCGCCAACAGCATGACAGTCGCGAGCGATGTAGTCGAACCTTGGATTTCAAATGGGAAACCGAAAACGCATATAAGAGTATACACGCACTTGTCAACGTCGATGCCATTGCGATCGTTTGCAACAATCTCAAACAAAAACGGCATAGTCTTTCCAAGTCTGAGGCAGCCATGTGTTTCATTAGGAGCCACCAGGTGAAGTCGGTTGAAAGACGCACTTGCACCGCTCTTTCTTGCCAGAGATGAGAGCCTTCACATTCTCTACATCCTCAGGCGTGATCTTAAGGCGGTACTCTTTCACCATATCATCAAACATCATTTCCGATGCTTTCTCGTGGGTCCACTGAGGATGATTAGGGCTATCCAGTCGTCAATTCCACCCAAGTAAGGCGCGATCAAACCTACAGGGCTTTAGGGATGAAATGGCCATCCCAGACATGGGACCAAGGTCCATGACCAAGGTCGTGGCAAAGCCCAGCAAGCTCGACGCATCGTATATGCTCGTCCTTGATACCCAAGGACGGTTGACTCTTCTGAAGATGTTGAGCCATCATCCTGGCCAGGTGACCAACGCCTGCCCAAGGAAAATCCCGTCAGCCGAACTATCTGCGCAGATGGATCAACGCTCGCACCAAGGCAATGCTCAAACCTATTGTGAGACGCGCCGGGAAACACATAGTACGAAATTCCTAGCTGCTTTACATATCTCAACCGTTGAAAATGAGGACTGTGGTTGGTAAATATGTTGAGTTTATGTCGATTTCGCCAGGAGACGGTAACTCACGTGTCTATGAAGCTGCAAATCCATGGATCATACTCCACTGTTGGACACACATCGAGTGCCCACTGATGAGACCACCATCTATATTTACTTTAATTGAACTACTCACCGTAGTCATGCACAGGATCTTTGAAGATCCTCTTGTCAGGAATCGAATCTTCAGTCATACCGAAACTATCAAATTCGTTGCTAGAGCGGGAGTCGGGGAAAGCTGGTATCTGTGTATCGTGGTAGCCGTGAAGAAGAAAGAAAACCCACCAGCAGTGGGTTCAGAGACGATCTTTATAGTACCCACTTCTCGGTAGGGAAGCGTAATAAGCAGAATGATGCCGAAACCCAACATCCCTGACGCCAGGTGCACCACATCCACGTGATCAATATCAATCAGAACATGAAAATTCGTTCGAGAATACTGCAACTTGACCGCGCAGAGGTGTGTCCATGCTACAAAATCTAGACAGCGCGGCTTCACCAGGACAGTGTTCAAATTGTCCATACAAAAATCGCTCAAAGCCAACGCTTAGGAACATTAGATAACTCGGTTGATCCTGTAACCGCGATAGGGGCAGTGTATGGAATGCGAGGCTTCTATTAGTTCTAATCTTGAAGCTCGAGGCATGTTCAGTTGCCTTATAGCATTACCCGCTGATCAATCCTGGGACTGTTGTGGTCATGCGGTCAGTAGATACCTCGAACCCTGAACCTTAGTTGTGAATTAAAGACGAAAGCCCTGAAACCTCCGCACAGGTCGTGAAATTGCAGAAAAGGGGTACAGAGAATTGGGAAAGCCTCGGACCTCCTTAAGTTCTAGGAAAACCAATGCCTTTATCTGCTGAACTCACATCACGGGAGCTGCTCCAGGTGTGGTGCGCCGGTTGAGCACCGCAAACGATGCGAGCTGCCTATTGACTTCATCCCACAAGCTACTTCCCCGATGGCCAACTTCGGAAACGCAAGGGAGCATGGAGAAGATGATGCGTGCCACGGCTCCAGGGTCCTCTACGCGAGAGGAGCCCACATTCAACGTCCGTAGAGAGGTATGTTGAAATGATTGGGCTTCGGGATCGATATCGATATTCACAGCATCTATGTATATTCGTAGGTTATGCAAGTGAGGACATAGACGGAGTGCTGCGAACAATCCGCGAAATGTGGCGGTTGGTAGACCCCGACGCGGGTCTATCAATTCCAAGGAGCGGATTTGCGGCCAATTTGACATTGCTTTCAAAAGGTCGTCGTCAAAGCATATGGAAGGATAAACAGAGAGCCGCATAGTTCGCAGCTTGGTGAAACAAAGGAAGTGTCTAATTGTTTTCAAAGGGTTGTTTAAGCGCTCGTTTGTTGGATTGTAAGATAAAATATCAATGTGTTCAAGGGTCTCGCATGCTGTGCTCCGTGACAGTGCACGAAAAAGCCCCTCAGTTTCCGTCCAAGGCAAAACATCGACATATATCTTAAACTCTTTCAGCGAGGGGAATTCCGATTGTTGCAGGAGTGTGATAATGTCTGTGGCCGTTTTCAAATGGAAACAAAGAGTTTTGACATTGAGGAAAGGCGCGAGATTAAGATTATCTCGGTCCAACGGAACTGTATACAGCCCCTCGTGACTTGTCAGTGTGACAGCTTGAAGGGTAGGAAGGTTAGAGAGGTGCTCCCATGCTGCTGAGTCGAGTGCTGGACAGATAAGACGTTTTAGCCGCGTGAATGAACGGATGGTTTCAGATAGCAAGAGCAGATTATCTGATGTGCATGTCGTAGCCCATATGGATAAGCTATCCAAAATAGGACAACAAGTTGCAATAGATCTCAAATCGGAATGAGCGACCGATAGAACACAACGATTCAGAACACAATTACACAGCGAAGGGGATAGGAAGAGGCGAAAGTGCGCGGAATTCGTATGCAGACCCCAGTGAAGCTTCAGCAGTCTCGGGAACACACACGTCCCGAGAGGGAGAATTGTGAGAAGATGAAAATGTTCGTCGGTTGATATCCGCAATGAGCGTACGCGGGAGGCATGACGCAAAAATTGACGGGCCTCGTGCTCGGATAATTGCTCGATACCTCGGGAACAGAAGGTTACGGGCTGCGCTTAGGAGCTCAGTAAACAAAGAGAGATGGACAGTGTGACTAATAGTCCGCACCGACTCTCCATCCTCACGACACATCAGTAGACGTAGCCTTGTTACACAGCCTAGCAGTGGGCTTATCCCACGAGAACCCGTATTAGCCCAGAGCAAATCCATTGCAGGCTCGTAAAAGGTTTTGCATGTTCTGGCTAGCGCTGTGAGGGATATCCGAGAGCTCTCAGCAGACGACGAGCCTGAGTCCAGGAGATGGACGAATATCTCGGGCAGGATGTCCAAGAGAAGTAGAGCCCGATGCATCAGTTTTACGCCGATGGAGTAGTTCTATCACAAGGAGACTCAGCCGAATTCAGAGTCCGAATTGGTTGAAACACATTAGCTGAGTCACACTTACGCAGACATTTATTGAGCGGTCCAAATTTTATTCTGAAAACAGGGCGCCCTATACAGCAAAAAATGGATGACATTTCACTCATGAATCACGTTGATTCGTCGCGTTTTCGTGGAGATATTGCTCGCCCAAAGATGTTCATCAAATGGCTGATTTTATTCGAAAAATGCGCCACCGCCAATTCTTCTTGGCAACAACCTCCTATTCTCTTGGTAAGATTCCAACATCCATCTTGCTCCCTGTGCACTATGGGCTCTAAGGCGGAGTTCATCGAAGTTGATAATCGCATTCGGTCGCTCACGACGATCTTGAATAACTTCAACCATCGCGTCTCACCCTCCTCTGATCCCAATGGCCATCCTTCGCTTTTGCACCACTTTGCTAATCTGCTCAGCACTGGTCACAAGAATTCTCCCGACGCCGGTAAGGTGGTTGCTGTGACAGGCCTCCTCCTCCCTGATGGGAAGACGTCGGCTTTGGTCGTCGCTCAAGATCCTTCTTCGAAGTCTGACGTGAGGAATCTACACATGGAAGGCGTGTCGAGGACGAGGAAATCATTTGATGAAATCGTGGATCTGAATCAGTAGGAGTATATGTCATGCGCCGTTATTGAACCAGTGCCGAAAATGTGAAGTGACGACAATGTGGTCCTCCAGGAATACATATCGGACTTATGGGCCGCTTTGACACACTGTCAATCACATCTTGACCGTTACGCGGATCTTCGCCTTTTCGTTGTGTATCGCAGCTACCGACAGTTATTTAAGCGTGTTAGGCAAGACAGGAAGACGTGGATGGTGGGCGCTGATAAAATTCTTGCTTAGACTCCCGAACAAAACGAGCTCAGTCAGGACCCTCGGTGGTTCAGGTTTCCTAGATGGTTGAACTTCATCAAGATTTCGCCCGAGCAACGTAAGACGATGAAGACTCGGAACGGAGGCGCTCCAGGCAGGGAACTCATTGAAGTTGAGTTCTCGAACGCGACACTAGGTTTCTGGGCTTGGCTACTCGGCATGTCGTTGTCGAATATGAAAACCATCGTGGAGACGGCTGACAGTAAAAGGAGCAAGAATGATGGCCAAGGTTTCAGGGAAGACCTGGGTATGATCGGCGGTTGGTGTCTTAAACTGGATTTTTTCACGGGTTGGAGTGCTTGCATTGTGGAGACCCTCCTAACACGGACGTCGCTTGCCCGCGCATTCGGTCTCCGAGTAGCTGCTCAACGTATGTTTCAATCTCTTTCTAGGATTTCGTTTTTCTGAGGCCGGGTCTGTGTGCGCAGCATGTCGTGAATACGATGACAAAGACGCCGACTACGGTACGATGCTTCTTTACTCAAATGGTATGCCGCTGAAATTTCAACTAGACATGTCACGCGAACCGGGCAAATGTGATGGACATCTTGTCCTACGCCACTTGAGAGCTATACTTGCCTGGAGTACAGCTTTACATTCGCTTGCCTCTGGCGAACATCTCTCCATCATCAACGGCGAGCTTGATATCGGTCTTCTTCAATTTCCGCATGATGGGCAGGACGATATTTCCGGAATCAATGTTATCACCTATGAATTCTTCAGACGGTTTCCTGTCAATGAGTCCATTAGAATCCAAGATACGGCTATGCTCAAGTGGGGTTGGAATTTGGGACCTGAATTTACTGGCACTATGCATGCTGAGGCTATGTTAATGGGTCTTCTCACATATTTCTCGGAACCCGATCCCTCAAGTCGCGTGGATCATTGGGATGCGCTTCGAGATTCCAAAATTGCTGAGCGTATGGAAGACTTGATCGGACCAGTAAGTCTCATACTCAAGCCGTTCATATGCGTCAGTGCTGACTGGTGTTGTACGTTAGGCTGTGGCGACGGCCAACAAAGCCATTGGAGTAGGGAAGAAGTGCTGCTGGTATTGTAGCACTCTTGGCACAATCCTGCAAGACAAATATGTTTCGATTGAACGTGGTTCGCACGGCATCATATACCCGTGGAGTTCTCCGCGCTTCGGATTGGATGTCAGTGTTTTGCGGAAACTGGAAGATCGACTGTGGGACGAATTGCATAGGGCAATTGAAAGGGTTAGGCCACTTGCATCGACTCGACGAACTTCTTTCTGTGATGATATGCGAGGGATTGTTTGGAAAAAGGGATAGAACTGACGAGGATAGTGTAAAATAGAGCCGATTTGGTTCTTAGATTGTGTTACCTCCACGCGTTGCCCAGAAAGCCAAATATCTCGTCTTGGCATACCAAGCCCGGGGTTTGGCGTTGCCGACATAGACCTTGCTGCACCTTTGTGCTGTGATTTTGGGATATCATTCACTCTTTTGTTACTAGGAATAAGCTGTAGTAAGTACTTTGTAACTGTTCCTGTCACCTGTGTCTGTGTCCTGTAACATTTTGGTGAGTTCTCCTTAGGTGGGATCACGCCGTGAGATCACTCACGATTTGAGATCGTATTCAGTTTTGTGAACAGGTGTCTTTGACAAGTTCGTTAATGCACTCGTCTTCCATGCGTAGGTCTTCTGACGGGTGAGGAATGAATAGATTATTATCGAAATCTCTCAAATTGTATCCTGATGGTTTCTCATCCACGGCTACGAGATAGTGGTATAGGCGTTATCATATTGATAGAGTTAGCCATACCAAACAATGCTATACAGTAGACTATCTCATAATGCATAACGTCGGGAACGCCAAATCCTTATGCATTATGAGATTTATGCAATAGGACATATGTCACACTTCGTGACATAATGTGACTGTACTCAAAGGTGTGACACGTTTACAGCAACTCATACAGCGCTACATATGTATGTATCTAACGAAAATAAGAATTTATTGTAGTTTTTGTTCCCTGACGAAGCTCCTCGCGTTGCAAGTAAGCTCGAGAATTCGGATTTTCTTCAAAAACTCGAATGGAGCTGTGGAGTCA
>MU837499.1:14538-26078 GCA_029603245.1 Rhizopogon salebrosus TDB-379
ATCCAGTTCCTCCTGTACTTTCTCTTGCGCCTTGGGATAGCAAGCAGCAGCCATAACAAGAACCATGATCGCAACGGCAGTAGTGTCCGCACCAGCACCAAAGAGTGATCCGGCGAGATAAGCCATTTCTTCGTGCCACCACCAGCCAGGTGAACCAGGAGGAAGTCTCTATGCCTTCAGCTGAAGTGGGAGTTATGAAGGCAGAGCTACAAATGCTACGCAAGGCCAACAATGCGTCCGAGAGCTTGTGTCGATTGGTTCTCGAGAAGATGGCGAGCGAATGAGGGGCATGCATTACCGGTGGCCTGGGAAGAACTAGTATCAGATCGTGTATAGAAAAGACTTTGCAGAAACCGACCATTTCTTTCGAAACACGGTTAAGTTGGACATGGAAGAGCTGACCCTCTTCCTTTCTCCATTCCTCCAAATAGCTTGCGTATCCCGGGACGTATTTTAATATTGGGTAGCGATTTACTAGTAAAGCAACGAGTCGCATAAGCATCTGGAAGCGCTTGAGCACTTTGTGGATGGCGACGATCTCGGGGGCGGTTGTGGCGGTGTGGACTTAGCCGTATGTGACGCGCAAGATGACTGAGGCGGCATAGCTTTGAATATGTGTGAATGGACACGAAACCAAGCCACGAAACACAACTCACCGGTTAGCAGCTGCCTGGTGTCCTTTCGGGTTATCAAGGATATCAGTGATGACGTCACGGGCGGCGTCCATCTGGATGGGTGCGTAGGATTCGGCAGCCTTGGCTTGCAGGTATGTGCGTGCCGCCCTGAATCGTACAACTTCAGCAAACATACCGCCGGGAGAAGATATCAGCACTACCTGCGAAGTCTGCGGAGCTGTTCCCCTGCGGGTGAAAGGATCATCCGCAGCTCACGGGACATGATTTCTCCAGCTGCAACTGCACGGGCACGATCCACCAGCAGATCACCCTCTTTCTCCATTATGTCAACAGATTCCTGAGCACGTGAGTAAGAACTCGTTGACTATTCTTGGGATACTCTTACCTGGTGTCTGCCAATGATGATCATGACCTTGGGCCCGACCCGCAGTGAGATGAGGGGCCCATAGATGTTTATCCATTCAACAAACTGCTCAGATTGATTTAATACATACGTTTATCGTCAGTATTTTGACAGAAATAAATATTTTTCACGCTCACCTGGCCCTTGGTAAAGCATTTCCAACAGTCAATGGCCAGGAGGTCCAGGAGGATGAGGTAAACGAGACCCTGAGCGTATTTTGGCGCGGAGAACTTGAACTTTGCCTGCCAGAAGGAGAGCAACCAATGCTCCAAGGGCCTTCAGTTCAAATGTCCAGTCAAGCATGGTTGGATATCCTATAAGCGACATCATTACAGTAATTATAAGGGAATAGGAACGGAGGGGGTGGTGAACGCGTAGCTCGGTTTTAGCCAATAAGATGTTGATGAGCCCAGACCAAACCTAATGCCCAGTGAAATTTAATGAGTGACAGTGCACCAGTTGTCTAGAGGCATGCATGCACATGATGCTACCTATCTACATGAACGTTTGACCTTGGTATTACGGGCTTTGATGCATCTGAGTCGAAATTCTACTTTCCCAGGCCCAATGATGCGGCGTCATGGCCAGCAACGAGTTAGCATGCCATCTTTTGGAATGAATGTCAACACGTAAGAAACTAAACCTGGTCGTCGATTATGTAATATCTTCGTTCGAACACTTGGGACTAACAAGCATTATCGCGGCTACTCACACTCGTGCCGGCGCCGAAGCATTGGAGTCAGAGATGTCGCAAATCTAGATGAAGCCGAGCGCTACTTTACAAACTCAATTTCTACTGCTTGGCGCTCTTGCCTTGTTGTAAACACGAGCTGGAACATCTAGCCAAGTTATCTCCCTCAGGCTGAATAGCCTTCACAAGTTCATCAACACGAATTTTCTGGTCCAGTGCGTTCTTGTCAGTTCCCGATATTATCTGACGCTACCGGGATGGAATATTTAGCATTGAGCACTGGTATTCAAAATGATGTCTTGTGGTACTCAATTGTGTGGAACGAACTACTTTTCTAGGTGGAACTTGTTTGATTGTGCACTCATAACGTGTACCTGCCGTACACATTAACTACACCCATTAGAACTTACCCGATCGCTCGATATGCTGCACGGTTGCAGCAAATATTCCAGGTCATTCCAACACATCGCTAAGTAGCATGCGTGTTACGCGTGCATGCTGTGGTTCCCTCCTTCATAATCCTTCGGTGCTTCACAGGTATCCCATATCTGTTTCTCCCAGTATTAGCCTTCGCACCGCGCAGCCATACGCTGCAGTTCCTTCCAAACCTTCTTGATGTTTCTTTTATCTTTTATCTTTTCCTTTGTGGTCATGTTTATATTTTCTTCTTTATATTTTCTTCTTCTTGGGCAACTGATCAACTCAGCTCCCGCTGACACGTTCAGTCATACATCACACACTGTGCCAGATCTTCTCGATAATCCCCCACCCCTGTTGGGAGGTGTGGATCCACTCGACGAATCCCTTCTCCCATTGGGTGCGGAGTCAAGCCACCTAGAGCCAGAACACCCCCAGGATGCAGAAGAAACACACCTCAGTAACGTCCCACACGTTGCCATTACAAGTATGTGCCATGGGTCTTCACTCAGCATGTATTGATGGTATACGAAGCCATTCGTGCGACTGATATCAGTCTTGGTCTCCGACGGATTCCAGTTGGCTTCCAGGTGACTGTGGTGGTCGACGGCTCTCGATGGCAGACGACCAATATACCTGTACACGTAGATGTGGACAGTGTCGAATGGAATGAACTGATAGTCCTGTAAGTTTTACGTCGCCCTATGTTTTCTGTGGGTATTGACAAAAGTTCTAGGCCTTCTGAGCCATCTTGCAAAGTACGCTTCAGTGTTTATGCCTCATTTGAATTGGGGCCTATGCTTGGTCGTGGAGATCTCCTCCGCACATTCGAGACCTGTGTAGCAGAACTACTGGATCGCAGTGAAAACTCACGTCGTTAGTAGCTGTCATTTTAAATACGTCTTGCCGAATGTTAACAGGGCAACATAGCCATCGTCTTTCAGCCTAAGGCTGGGGAAGTCGTATCGCCATGTACCTCGCTCATCATTACAGTGGAGGAGCAGCCTTGTGAAACTGACATCAGTGCTCTTCGCCCCATTAGTCCCGTGAGTGATCAATATGATGTTGCTGGCCAGAGCTCATAATTTTCAGTCTACGCCCTACGACACGAGTGCGTTAGCACTGAAGACGGACGCTGGACATACTGTGCTCGGACGATACCGCAGGACACAGGACAATAGTGATCTCGATCAATCCATAGCGCATTTTGAACGTGCCCTGGACCTCTGCTCTCTTGATCATCCCAGCCGCCCTGCGGCACTGTTCAATCTAGCTACAGCGAAGCTCATTAGTTGTCAAGTTAATAACACCTACCTTGACCTCGACACACCTATCTCTCTCTTTCAAAATGCTCTTTATCTGCGTCCCGCAGGTCACCTGGACCGACCTGCGACCCAACTCCATCTCGCCATCGCCTTTCTGTCTCGCTTCGCACATCGTGGTTTTCAAACGGATGCTGATGCGGCTGAAGAGTTGCTGAATGATGTTCTCGATGTCTGCCATGCCAAGAGCCACATTTACAAGTCAGCCCTATTCGCGATCGAAACCCATGCTGTGAAAACTCCCAGAACCACCGATGCACATTATGTTCAGGCGGAGCGTCCCGCTGCATCCATGTTTCCATTGTCTCCCAATGAACTTGCCGACCGAGTAGGCCAATGCCGGCACATAGATGACTCCCATGCCTTGGATGAAGTGATATCCCTTCATTATGAAGCACTGAATTACTACGGCGCGGGTCATTCTCTGCAGGGAAACCTGCTGTGTAGTCTGAGTGAGGCGTTACAGTTACGCTTCATGCGTCGAGGCGTTGGCCATGACCTCGACGAGGCGATCTCATTTCAAAGGGAAGCACTCTCTGTGTGCCGAGTCGGGCACCCAATTCGTCCTGTGTCATTGCATAGCCTTGCACATGCACTCCTTACTCGCTTCCAGGACCGAGATACCAATGAAGACCTTGACGATGCAATCGTGCTTCAAACGCAAGTGCTGGATTTGTGGCCAGTCGATGACCTATCTCGGTGTAAGTCCTTGATTGGCATGGCAAATGTGCTCCTAGCCCGCTTCGCACGCCGAGGCAATGACAAAGACCTTGATGACGCTATCGCGTTTGATAGGGAAGCGCTCGATTCGTGCCCAGTCGACCACCCAGATCGGTTGTTGGCATTGATTACCCTTGGAACGGACCTTCATTCCTGCTTCAAATACCGAGGAAGTAACAAAGACCTTCACGAGGCCATCACAGTTTACAGGGAAGCATTGGATTTGTTGCCACGTAACCACCCAGAGTGGACGATGATATTACAAAAACTTTCAACAGTATTGTCCCTCCTCTCCGAGCGTCGAGTCAATGATGACGACCTTGACGGGGTTATTGCGCTTGCCAGGGAAATATTGAATTTGTCGCAAGTCGATCACCCTGAACGGTCTACATTGTTGGGTACCCTTGCAAATGCGTTCTCCACCCGTTTCAAGCGCCGGGGGAGTGACGGAGATCTCGATGAGGCAATCGCACTATACAGGGAAGCACATGGTTCGCTACGGGTCAGCCACCAAGGCCAGTATGCGCTATCGAACAACCTCGCAATGGAACTCCTCTTTCGCTTTAAACACCGAGGTAATGACCAAGACCTCGACGAGGCAATTGCGCTTCTCAGGGAAGCACTAGTTTTGCGGTCAGGTAGTCACCCAGATCGGTCCAAGTCATTGAATAACCTTGGGGATGCGCTCTGTACCTGCTTCAGTCACCGAGGCAATGACGAACTCCTCGAAGAGGCAATTGCGCTTCACAGGGAAGGGATGGATTTGCAGCCAATCGGTCACCGAGGTCGGGCCTGGACAGCGGATCGCATTGCCAGTGTACTCTTGATGCGCTTCCACCTCAAAGGCAATGACAAAGACCTCGATGATGCAATTAGTATCTGGCGGGAAGAACTGTATTCCCTTCCAGCAGGTCACCATGATCGGTGTAACTCATTGAACAACTTTGCGGGCGCACTCCTCACCCGGTACGCGTCCCGAGGCAATACCAAAGACATCGACGATGCCTCTACACTTTACAAAGAAGAGCTAGATTTGCGGCCAGACAGCAACGGAGATCGATCCATGTCCTTGATTAAGCTTACGCGTGGGCTCTTCATCCGCTCCACCCTCCAACACAATGACGAACTCCTCGACAAGGCTATTGCCCATTGCAAGGAAGCGCTGAATTTGCAGTCAGTCGGCCACCGATATCGGATTGTATCACTGGATACCCTTGCGACTATGCTGCAAGCCCGCTTCGAGCACCGAGGCAATCACCAAGACCTCGATGAGGCAATTGTTCTTTACAAGAAAGCACTGGATTGCTGGTCAGGCAGTCACATAAATCGGCCCTATACATCGAATAACCTTGCAAATGTGCTTTCCATCCGATTTACACACCGGGGTGATATCCATGACCTCGACGAAGCATTGGCGAATGCTCACTCCGCCTTGTCTTTGTTGCCGATGCAAGATGCTCGTCAATCATCTGTCCATGACTCGCTAGCCACTATCCATATGCTCTTCTACGAATCAGGGCTTGACTCTACTGGCGAAGACGTTGACAGTTTGAATACTGCCATCGGACATTGCAAAGCAGGGGTGGATTCAGTCTGCAGTGGCCTGCGGTCTCGTCTCGAAACGAACCTACTGTGGGTTCGCTATGCTGAGAAATATACGCACATCACGTTGCTGGAGGCTTATGCAACTTCCATACAACTTCTCGATAATTATATTTCCGCGACAGCTTCAGTGTCGTCTCGTCATCGTATGATGAAGGTCATCCCCTCCACACTTGCGGTTGATGCTGCATCCTGTGCTCTTCGACATGGTGAGGTATGCCGTGCTGTGGAGTTGCTCGAGCAAGGAAGGACTCTCATTTGGACCCAGATGGCGCGATTTCGCATGCCTATTGAAGGCCTTCAGGAACGCGGTAATCACGCAGACACTTTGGTGAAGAAATTTCGAGAACTTAGCTACCTTCTTGACAAGCCTCCCGCAGAACTTCCAGAAGAGACCCCACGAGTCAGAGTAGATGCAGAAGCTGTCCGGTATGCTAGTCTGGTGGATGACTGGAAGAAGACTGTGGAAGAGATCCGGAAGCTGGAGGGCTTCTCTCGTTTCATGCTTCCCCCTCTGTTTTCCGACCTTCAGGATGCCGCTCGTGATGGGCCTGTCATTGTTCTCATGGTAAGCAAGTCATCGTGCAATGCGATCATCATTCCACGCCACCAGTTACCGGTTGGCGTGCGACTCGCTGTCAGTACAGGAAAACTAGCGCGCTTGGTGATTACACTCCAAGGGATAGTCAGAGGAGGGGTGGAGGAGGCGCAAGCAAAGCTGATCGGAATTCTGCGGGAGTTATGGAATGATGTAGTCTGCCCTGTGGTCGAGCATCTTGGTAGATTTGCACCGCCAGGTTCTCGAATCTGGTGGTGCCCGACCTCAGCCTTCAATTTCTTGCCATTGCACGCTGCTGGAGAGTACAGGCAAGGCGGAAAGAATCTTTCCAAGCTATACATTTCTTCCTATACTCCATCGCTTACTGCGCTCATCAGGGCTCGCGGAAGGCATGACAGGCCCCAGCCCATGCCTTTTGCTGCCATTGGCCAGAACTGTCCGCCAGGATATCCATATCCCTTACCATCCGTCGAGCCGGAGCTGGAATTAGTACGGAGTCTCCTACCCCCTGCCCCAACCGTTTCGTTCACCAAGATCACGAGCGTCGAATCAACGAAATCTAGAGCACTGGACACTCTGCGAGACAATCACTGGCTCCATTTTGCTTGTCACGGAACGCAGAGCCTGGGGGAACCTTTCAAGTCTGCCTTTCTCATGCGCGACGAGCCGCTTACACTTCTTGATATCGCGCAGACGGATCTTTCTCGGCACGAGTTCGCATTTCTTTCTGCCTGCGAGACCGCAGTCGGTAGCGTCGAGACTCCTGACGAAGTGATTCACCTGGCTGCTGCTTTACAATTTGCCGGGGTGAAGAGTGTTATTGGGACATTTTGGAGTGTGGATGATTCTACAGTGCAACGCTTGGTCGAAGCCTTTTACAGAAATTTATGCAGGGACGGCAAGATGAATCCCAAAAGAGCCGCCCGAGCGCTACACATGGCGGTTCAATCATTGGCTAATGATAAGGACATAGCCTTGGACCAGCGCATTGTGTTCATGCACATCGGTATATGATCCATGATGTGCGTCCATCTACTTGAATGACTAATGTGGTAATATTCTGACAACTTCGAAGGTAGCATCTAGCCAAGGAATCAAAGGTTGAGGTCATTGAAACTTCAGCAGGCTGTGTATCTTGCGTATAATTGACCGCTGCATCGTGATCGTGTCTTGTTTCCGCGAACTCAACCATGATGTTCCACGGCCCTATACGATTGTGTAGCACACTTGATAGACAACGGATTCGCAAGCCAGATAATCATTAATGTGTTGTAGGAGTATAGATGGTGTTTTTATTCGGCAATTCACTCACCACGACATCTTCAATGTGCTCATAGCAGTAAATATCGTAGAGAACTCAGCCATTCAACGAAAGCTAGACACAGCCATCGAGAGCTGGGACTGAGGCATGTTTCGGCAATTGCCGACTGTACGTACTAGAAACCAAATTCGTAGAGCTTCTTGGTCGATGCTCCTTCCTTGGTTTGACTGCTGATATGGATACCTTGTCCTTACCATGTCTCGTCTCTCACTCTGGAGGGCAGTTACACTCTTCGTTCTTTTTGCTGCCGTTTTCGAAAGCTCATTAGTATCTATATTGGCCGTTGACTATGGGTCAGACTGGATCAAGGCTTCGCTCATGAAGCCTGGCGTTCCCTTCGACGTGTTGCTGAACAAAGACTCGAAGCGGAAGATACAATCCTGTGTCGCGTGGAAGAAATAGGAAAGATTGTATGGGTCGGACGCGACAAACATTGTGAGGTCTACGTTCTTCAGTTTCTAGACTTGCTCTGACCAGGCACAGGCTTCCCGTTTCCCCCAGGACTCTTTCTCGTTACTGAAATGCATCCAAGGCGCACCATACAACTCCGACATTGTCACTTATTTCACCTCGATATCTACCGCGCAGATTTCAGAGACTGACTGCAAAACGGTTGCGCTGAAACAAAGTGACGGTACGGAATGGAGCACGGAGGAGCTCGTCGCGATGCAGCTATCATATGTCAAGAAGCTTGCAGAGGATTTGGCTGACGAATCGGTGAATGAAGTTGTTCTCACCCCGGCCGTTCCACCTTACTTCTCGCAGTTCGAGCGGGGCTCGGTAGCGGACGCGATAGAAATTGCGGGGCTGAAAACGCTGGCGCTGGTAAACGATGGTACGACAGTAGCAGTGAACTATGCGATGACGCGGACATTCTCAACGACTCCCGAGTATCACGTCATTTACGATGCCGGCGCGTCCTGAACACGTGCTACCGTCGTTTCGTTCACCGTGGCCGAGGATCTCAAGACGAAATCACCATACACG
This sequence comes from Rhizopogon salebrosus TDB-379, assembly GCA_029603245.1. Lineage (NCBI taxonomy): Eukaryota > Fungi > Basidiomycota > Agaricomycetes > Boletales > Rhizopogonaceae > Rhizopogon > Rhizopogon salebrosus. Next base: position 23,196 of record MU837499.1, read on the forward strand.
CAAATCAACGTTCTGGGTGTTGGATATGACCGAAATACTGGAGGAACAGAGCTAGACCTGAGGTTGCGGGACATTTTGATACATGATTTCGTTCCAAAGCACCAGAGGGATATCCGAAAGGACAATCGTGATATGGCTAAACTTTGGAAGGAGGCTGGGCGGGTCAAGACTATCTTCAGTGCGAACTCTGATGCCATGTCAACGGCGAGCTGCATGATTGGGGGTCTTAATTGTGGTGCTCATGGTCATCAGGTCGAGAGTGTTACATTTGACATTGACTTCAAGGCCAAGGTTACCCGCGCAGTTCGAGGATGTTTGTAAGGACCTCCACCCACGCTTTGCTAAGGCCAATCCATGATGCACTCACGAACGCCGGGCTTCCATTGGTATTCATTGTCCTGCATTATCTTGAAAATATTGTCTGACGTTAGTATAGGAAAATATTACATCTGTTATTTTGACTGGCGGCAGTTCACGCACGCCTATGGTTCAAGCCGCTGTGAAAGCAGCCGTTGGCGAGTAATGTTGGAAATACGCGACTCGATTGACGGGTGGGGGTATGACCTTGACACTTGGGTGAACTACCGTAGGTGGGTAGGTATATAAGGTAGGTACCTCGCGTACTACATGAGGCTAACGCGAGTACGCTCAATCGAATATTCCAACAAGTAAGCCTTTCGTTCTACCTTTCTGATCGCCCCGAGCTTATAGTTCCATTAGGGATCACATCACACTCAATGTCAACGCCGACGAATCCGCCGTTCTCGGCGCAGCGCTTTATGGGGCTTCTCTCTGTCAATTCAAGACAAAGGACACACGAGTAACTGATGTCCTAATGCATGACATCCAAGCATTATATCTCGCGTCTAAGTCCCCTACGCGGACTATCCACACGGCAGTATTACCTGGTGGGTCGAAGTATGGCGCAAGAAAGACACTGACGTTCAAGCGTCACGATGATCTCTCTGTGGTACAGAACTATCCCGATGCAGTCCTGTCGTGCGTGTTCTGTATATTCACAACTTCACATTGTTGTTGGCCTTGGGCCAGTGGCTTTGCTCATGATATCCTCGAGGCAAAGATTATTGGCATGCCCGATATCACTGGGTGAACTTGCCCGCCGAGTGGAGCGGTGTTCGCACATACTGGATTCTGTACTACATCCGCTTCATGCATCGAGGCATTGACCATGACCTTGACAAGGCGATCGTATTTTACAGGGCAGCTCTGTCCTTGTTGCCAGTCAGCCACCCGGGTTGGTCAGTTCCATTGAATAACCGTGTACCCTGTCTACTTCGTGCAGCGAGGCAATGGAGAGGACCTCATAGGGAAGCGCTGAATTTGCGGTCGGTCGGTCACCCAGATCGGGCTGCGTCACGAATAATTTAGCGGATGTGCTCTGCACCGGCTTCAAGCGCCGAGGAAATGACAAAGACCTTGATGAGGCGAACACGCTCGTCAGGGCCGGTCAGTCACCCGTATCGATTCAAGTCGTTGAATAACCTTGCCAGGACACTCCCCATGCGCTTCCAGTATCAAGGCAATGCCAAGGACCTCGACACGGCAACTACATGTCATAGAGAAGCGCTGGATTTTGTGGCCAGTTACTCAGATCAGTCTACATTATTGTGTAACCTTGCAAAAGGGCTTTTCACCCGTTTCGAGCAGAAATTAATCAAGCGAGAAGTGGCTAGAAACTGGTACAGTTGTAAGTGACAAATGAATACGATTATGAACTGGTTGGCATCGTAGGCCCTGCATGACGCACCATCTTAGATTCCTCGCAGCCCCACTAAAATGTCGCTTGTCAGTTGAACGTAATCGTGAAGCCAGATCATAGTTCGCAAACAGAATAGTACTGACAAGGTACATGTGCGCCACCGATTTCAGCCTGTGCTACTTGTACGGTGAGCTTGATGTTATCATCGCCTAGGTTCACCGATTCGGTGCGTGCTAGGTCGTGCTATACATCTACACATCTACAAAGTGGAAATGAAATTTCATCCTTATTTACTTCGGTAAATGTTCTCTGTAGACAATATGTTAGATGATCTACGGTAAATACCTGTGACCGTCATGAGTGAATGCTTACTCGGCGGGCATTCTATAAGTACAGCGCGCTTTCGGGGTGTACACATGGCTATCCGAGTCAGTCGCCGCGCAGTGTTGAACCTTTCACATGATGTGCTATTTCGTCATCCGCAGGTACACACTGGCTGGCTGCTGTGTTCACTGATTGGGAAAGTGCCGCGTGGAGGCTAGAATTCGATCGTTAGCTGGCTTCTACGCTGATGTGATCATTGATAGATTTAGAGCGTTTAGCCCTTGCATGCAGGGGGTTGGGGGAAACCAATGCGGTGCCATGATGTATTGCACTCACCCTGTGTAGAGGCGTGCATGTCTTATATTGCGGCGTGAACGTTAACGTTTGAACTTGAAGCTTGAAGGCAATGTAACTTACATAAAGCCGCCGATGCAAGTCTTCCTTGAACTCTTGAAAGTCCGACCGGGCTTGCATCAGGCATTTGACTGAAGAATGACAAAAGTTTAGCTAGCTCTATCTGATAGATAATATTAAAAATAAATATCACAATTGTAGATCATATGGTAAAGGAATAGATAGGTAGACTAAGTTTATGGGATCTCCCAAAGCTGTGATATTGGTAGGCCTATGGTAGCCAGTCATGTTCTACTAGCATACTGTTGTTTTGTTATCAAACATATCTACCCCTACATGGACTGCTTCTGGTGGCAGGATCCACCACTGTTGCCAGGGTGCTCAAGGTGTGACACTGGGTTATCTTGCCATAGCAGGTTGCTGATTTCTACCAAATATGTCTACCTTTACATAGGCAGCTTTCCATGGCAGAATCTACCATTGCT